>CAUJSI010000003.1:0-195136 GCA_963422695.1 Xylophagus ater
AAAAGGGCATTTACGATCAAATAATGCAAACTGTCAATAACAGAGTTGGAGAAATATACTTTTTAGATGCGCCAGGAGGAACTGGTAAAACGTTCCTAATTAGATTGATTCTGGCCACAATTCGATCCCAAAATGACATAGCCTTAGCTCTTGCGTCGTCTGGAATAGCTGCGACATTGCGACCAGGTGGAAGAACGGCTCATTCCGCTTCTAAATTGCCAATAAACATTCAATACATTGAAAATCCCACATGCAACATTTCCAAAGCATCCGGCATGGAAAAAGTATTGCAGAAATGCAAACTTATTGTTTGGGATGAATGGCGCACAAAAAAACGCTCGAGGCCCTTGATCGATCATTGCAAGACTTACGTGAAAATATCAGACCATTTGGGAACGCACTAACATTGCTTGCAGGATATTTCAGGCAAACATTACCTGTAATTCCTCGATCGACACCAGCCCAGCGGACGAAATAAATGCTTTCCAGAAATACTCTACTTGGCGGCGAGGCGTAAATAGGTTAAAATTGACTACAAATATGCGAGTTGAGCTGCAAAACGATCGGTCAGCAGAGATATTCTCACATCAATTGCACCAATTGAAAGGTGCCGGTTGACCTGACGTCAGGACGAATTTTATTGCCTCATAACCTCTGTAATTTAGTGACGTCAAAAGAAGAATTTGTTGAAAAAGTATTTCCCAATATTCAAACCAATTACAAGAATCACGATTGGCTAAGTGAACGAGCTATTCTTGCGGCCAAGAACAAAGACGTCTACGAACTTAACAACAGGGCCATGTGAGAAAGTTTTTCATGCCAAGTGTGTAGGACTTAACAACACCATTGGCGACAAAATCAATTCTTCCTCGCTAGGACTATATTGGTCTTGCCCTGACTGTCGCAAATTCTCGGTCAGTTCTTTAGCTTTTAAGTTATTGAATATCGGCAAGGAATCTGCGGTATTATCCTTGAAGTTCCAGGCCACCTCCAATAACTTTGAGTCATTGCGCGAAATTTTTGAAATGATTAAAAATTATCCAATTATGTCGGATAACACTACAATTACTGACGTTTTTGATTCAGTAGTTGCTCCTACTACCCCTGAAATCTTGGGGGTGTCCACTCTAATCCCCGACGAGTGTAATCATACACCCATTTCGTTTTCGGTCCTGCCTTCTTCATCAGACATTGCTACCTCTACCGGTCTGGAGGTGCCCGAAAGGCTCCCTGATAATAAAAATATAAATCAAAATCAAAATGAAAATCAAAATGAAGGAATAGAATTGACATCGTCCTCTAACCCTCTTAAAACAATTAACAACCGAAAAAGGAAAAAGGAGGAAGCTAAAAACAAAACCCGTGTTTCTAAGAAGGTTAGAATCGAGAAATATTCTCCTCATAGTTCCCTACCCAAAGCTATTGCCGAAAATATTATTAGTACAGAGCTGGACGAATTGAACTCAGTACCACTTAATGTAGCGCTACCACCAGTACCAGTACAAGTACGCAGTACGAATGCTACGATTTTAAAGACGGTACCTGCTCCGAAACTGATATTTATATCACGGCTCGACCCATCGACCTCCTCTGACGGCATTCTCTCCTACGTAAGATCGAATGGAATTGACTCTGTGCATTTTGAGTGTGATAAAATTAATAAACCGTCTAGTCTCGTTTCGTCCTTCAAACTTACGATTCCAGACTTATTTTTGCACGTTTTGTTAATGACAATTTTTGGCCTGCTGGTACCTTGGTGAAAGAGTTTAAACGAAGAAGTCTGAAGACTGGGCCTCTGGTGTCTGCTCATGGCTCAAAAAACTGAATTATTTGTCCCTTTACTACCAAAATGTAAGGGGACTTCGCACTAAAACGCGTGAGTTATTTACATGATATCATTGCCCTGACAGAAACGTGGCTAAATCACAGCTTCCTTAACAATGAATTATTTTCTGATGATTACGTGGTTTTTCGTAAAGACCGGTATGCAACGGAACTGAAATCAGTGGGCGGAGGAGTGCTTATAGCTCTCCGTGCATCTTTTGAAAGCACGTTTATCCATCTTCCTAACACTGAACACCTGGAAATTGTCTGTGCTAAAATATAGTTACAGCACGGCAGCATTTTTATAGTAAACTGCTATATTCCACCTAACAGTGATGAGGCGAAGTACCAGCTCCTTACGGATGCAATTAATCATTTATTTGATCTTGCGGAACCCGTGGACGATATTCTTCTCCTAGGTGATATTAATCTTCCTAACTTACAATGGTTTCAATCAGACGAGGAAGCTTCTTTTGTGCTTCTAATGTAAACTCCAAGTCTGAATTCCTGTTTGTTGACAACTTGACGGCTTCTGGTCTGCAACTAATTAGCGGTATACTTAACTCGTTTAATAAACAACTTGACTTGGTTTTTACCACTGACATAGCTAATTGCGTAGTCCAGCAGGGCTCTAAAAGGCTCTGTAACATTAACACGTACCATCCTCCATTAAACATTTTACTTTCTCAGGAAAGCGCTCAAAATGTTGTGGACATTGAAAATTCTTCCAGTTTTAACTTTCGCAAAATCAACTTTGAACTGCTCACCAACCTTTTAAATAAGGTTAATTTTGACAGCATCGTTGATGGTAAGAATTTAGACACGTGCATTACTGAGTTCTACACTATTATTTTTGAGGCCTTTGTTTCATCGGTTCCTTATACCCGTCAAAAGAATACATCATCTTGTCCACCATGGTTCAATAGGGAATTACAATCATTACGTAATAGTAAGAACAAAGCTTGGAAAAAGTATTTAACAACGCGTGATGTAACAGACATCAGAAACTACATTACTTTGTTTAACGGTTTCAAAGTATTATACGCGGATCTGTACGACTCCTACATTGACGAAATGAGTTGTAGTCTTTCGATCGATCCGCGACGCTTCTGGAAGTTTGTTAATAGCAAGAAAAAATCAGATGGAAAAAAAAATATATTATTCAGTCTAACATTCAAAGCGAGGTGGTCACATACAAGTCCGTCCACACTGTTGTAGAAGCAGATGAAGCGATTAATTATCCAACAGAATTTTTGAATTCACTCGGTCTGCCGGGGATGCCACCGCACGTACTACAATTGAAAGTCGGTGTGCAAATTATCATGTTGCGAAATACCAACCAGCCAAAGCTTTGCAACGGCAAGTGGCTTGCAATAAAAAAATTAATGAGCAACATCGTAGAAGCAACAATCTTGACAGGACCTTCTAAAGGTGAAAATGTGCTCATTCCTCGCATTCCTATGATTCCAACGGATATTCCATTTCAATTTAAGAGATTGCAATTCCCGATTCGATTGGCGTTTGCAATCACCATCAACAAGGCTCAGGGCCAATCTTTAAAATTGTGCGGTTTAGATCTAGACACGGATTGCTTCTCACATGGACAATTATATGTTGCTGTTCTAGAGTCGGCAAACCAGAAAATCTCCATATCTGCACAGAAAATGGAACAACAAAAATGCTGTATAACCACAAGCATTGCGAAATTAAATATACGAGAAACGTGCGCCTTTTCTTTTCTTTTCCATTTAACCAGACTGAGCCACAGCAACGCGTGGTCGGGTACAGCTAGTATGTAATAAAATTGGACATAATGAAAAATCTTGTAATTTTGGAAAACCAAAAACAGAGGTAAAATGTTACAAATGTGGACAAGTTGGACACTATAAAACAGAATGTAATGTAAAATACAAGTGTCTACGCTGTGGAAAAAGTGGGCATACTATAAAATTTTGTAAAGAAACAAATGTAGAAAACAAAATTATTACAGTAACGAATAACAATAATGATATAAAATTAACTTTATCGGATTTTGACATTAAAAAAAATGACACTAAATATTTCCAAACAGCACAATTAAATGGAATTGATATAGAATCGTATATTGATAACGGAAGTAAATGCGTACTAATAAAAAAATCTATAGTAGATGAAATGAAGATAGACTACCTAAAGAGTTCAGAAATTATTCGAGGTTTTTGAAATGGCAGATTCGAAAAATTAGGAAAATTTGAGGGTGACATAAAAATTGATCAAGGAGAAGTGAGAGTTACAATTCATATTGTACCAGATAAATTTTTGTAGATACCTTTGCTAGTTGGTCAACCATTCACAGAAGCTGATTATATAACGATAGGATAACTTGGAAGTATTATTAGAATTTTTGAGGACAAGAGTAGTAATAATGATGACTGTTTAAAAGATTTTAATATACCGCAACTACATAAACCAAAGATAAACTTGTGGGCTGAACGTGCTGCTATTATCCAGCTAATTTTATTGGATTTATATCTGGGTATACGGATAATTCTAAGATTGAGGACGTTTACATCGAAAGTAGTTGTAATCGAAATGGCACAATGATACCAAGATGTATAGTCAACACTAGTGGAGAAAATATGGCGGTTCCATTTATTAGTGCAACGGAACAAGACGTATTTTTTGGAGAAGATAAAATATTAACTAAAGGAAAAGCTTGTGAATTTGAGGATACTGATCGAGAGGGAAATGATGGTTCAACATTTCAAAAATATAATGAAAAGAAAGCAGACTTGCTATTTCAGGAGAATATAAACATCAATGAGGATATTTCAGAAAAGGGAAAACAATTTGAGGGAAATATTAGGCAAATATCGGGATTGTTTCGCGGTAACTAATGAGGAATTAGGCTGCACTAATGGAGATTATTTTAAAATTGAGCTGGAAGACAATACCCTTGGGGTGTTCAGGCCATGCAGATTAAGTTACAGTGAACGAGAATACGTGAGAAAACAAATAGATGAACTCAAAGAACCAGGCATCATTGCTGATTCAGTATCGAATTATTCAAGTCCGATTTTATTAGTTGAGAAGAAAGGAGGAGAAAAGAGGATATATATTGATTATCGAGGATTGAATAAAGTGACTAAAAAGATGAAATATCCATTACCCATAATGACTGACCAGGTTGACCGATTAAACGCAAAACGACATTTTAGCACTCTTGATATTAAAAGTGGATATTATCAAATACCAGTTGAAGAGAATACTAGACAATTAACAGCATTTGTGACACCGGATGGGCATTATGAATTTTTTAGGATGCCTTTTATCGTTTGTAATGGTCCATCTACCTTCCAGAAAATGATTAACAAGGTTTTAGGCCTGTTAAGGTTCACTATAGCCTTGGCATATTTTGATGATATTTTGATTCTGTCGGAGACTGAAGAAGAAGGTATAACCAATTTAGTAACGATTTTTGAAACATTACGAAAAGCCAATCTAAAATTAAATATAAAGAAATGTGGATTTCTATTGACAACTGTGGAATATTTGGGTCATGAAATTGGAGGAGGTGTAATCAAACCAGCTTCGAGAAAATTGGAATGGGTAAAGAATTTTCCGAGGCCAATAAATGTTCATCAGATACTGAAGTTTTTGGGAGTTACCGGATATTTGCATCAATATATTAAAAAGTTTGCAATTACTGCGAAATCGTTTACAAATCTGATGAAAAAGGGCGTACACTGGAGATGGTCAGAAGCCGAGGAGAAGTCGTTCTGTGTAATGTGGAAAAAAAAATTAGTGGACAAACCAGTTTTGAGTTTATATTTACATTTGGCTGAAACTGAGGTACACACAGACGCTTGCATAAATGGTATGGGAGGTGTGTTACTACAAAAACAACATGACAATATGTATGCGAGTAGACAAACTACTAAAGAAGAGTCAAAGTATCATTCCACTGAAGCTTTTGCTGTTGTATGGATACTTGAGAAATTTCGTACTTATCGGGTAGGAATTAAATTCCTTGTAGTGACGGATTGCATGGCTGTACGAAGTTGCTTGTCGAAGAGAGACTTAATAGCACGCATTGGTCGTTGGTGGTTAAAACTTCAAGAATTTCAATTCGAGATAGAGCATCGTCAATCTGAACGAATGAATGATGGATTAAGCCGAAATACCTTTTGGGGGCCTGAGGAAACTGAGAATGTAGCCAAATTAGTCGCCATGTACACAACTTTGGACAAATATGATTGGTTAATAATGCTACAATTAAAAGATAAAAAGATTACTGAGATATTAAAAATTCTTGAAAATAAACCTGTGAGTAAAGAAGAAAAGAGAATACACGAGGAATTTGAATTGGAAGATGGTCGAGTTTTTAAGTCAGACAAGGGGGTATTAAGGTGGTACGTTCCAGATTGTGCACGTTGGCAAGTAGTTAACAATTGCCACGTTAACTTCATTCATGTCGCTGTGGATAAAACTATTTCAAAGCTGCGAGAAAAATATTGGTTTTCAAGATTAAGAAATTATGTTAAAAATTTTATAAACTCATGTATCGAGTGCTTATACCATAAGGAGCCAGGTGGAAAGAGACAAGGATATTTATATTCAATCGACAAAATTGGAATCCCATTTCACACAGTACTATACATGCCGACCACTTGGGGCCGTTCATTCGTGGAATCAAAGGTAACAATTATGTTCTAGCAATTATTGACGGTTTTACGAAATTTTGCATACTAAGAGCAGTACGAAATGTAACGTAAGCTGTTACTACCAAAGCTCTCGAAGATGTTATAACAACTTTCGGATCTCCACAAAGAATTATCACAGACCAAGGTACATCGTTTACCAGTAATATATTTCGTAAGTTTTGCGAAACATACAAAATAACTCACATTAAAAATCCAATTGCGAAACCGCGAGCAAACGGACAAATTGAGAGGCTGAATAGGAGCATCACTCCAATGTAGCGTACTTTTAGTAAAAAGGAAAATGGCGAAGATTGGGACAAACAGCTTGGAAATGTGCAATGGAGTCTCAACAATACAATGCATGCGGTTTTGAAGAAGACATCATTTCAAATACTATTTAATTACGAACCATGAAATAAAGAGTCAACTCCGTTAGATGATGAGTTGCGATGTCGAAATGTAAATTCGCATATATGTAATAGAAGACCGTGTATCAATTATGGAGAAGATTCGGAAGAACCAATTAGATCAGCAGGAAAGCGTCAACAAGAGAAGATGTAAAGCTGAAACCTATATTCCAGGTGATAGTGTAATGGTGCGACGAGGCCCCATTAGCTCTGGAGAGTCTACTAAGCTACAAGCAAAATTCAAGGGTCCATATATGGTAACACAAGTATTGCCAAGTGACAGATATCGCATCACAGATATACCAAATATGCAATGAACACAGAGGTTCTATGAAGGGATAGCTGCCGTTGACGATCTCAAAAGAGTTCATTTACCTGATTATATCAATGAAAACTCAGAGCTTGATCACGATAACAATGATGAATAATCGAAAACGATTCCTATGAAGGATGGCCGAATGTTAACTTTGGATTTTTCAAAATTTATTTATAGAAGAGTAGGCTAGAGTTTTTCTTTAAAAATAGAATTCGCGTTATTTTTGAACTTAGTTGGCTAGAGCTTTTATTAAGAAATGATTGAGGGCAGTCATATAACTTACTAGCGGCCCGTCTCGGCTTCGCACGGGTGGACATTTCTTTTTTAAACATTTTGGGATAAACGTAGAGTAAATGTATCTTTTTGCAGGACTTTATTTACATTTTTGCACATTTTTATTTTATGGCTTAAGTAATTTAATTTTGTAGGTATTCACTTTTTTACCTTTTTTTTTAACATTTTGAGATAAACGCCAAACAAAGACTTCAATCTTTAAGCTAATTTTCATTGAAGTCGAAATAGCAACATACCATATTTTAGCACTCTTGATATTAAAAGTGGATATTATCAAATACCAGTTGAAGAGAATACTAGACAATTAACAGCATTTGTGACACCGGATGGGCATTATGAATTTTTTAGGATGCCTTTTATCGTTTGTAATGGTCCATCTACCTTCCAGAAAATGAATCCCATTTCACACAGTACTATACATGCCGACCACTTGGGGCCGTTCATTCGTGGAATCAAAGGTAACAATTATGTTCTAGCAATTATTGACGGTTTTACGAAATTTTGCATACTAAGAGCAGTACGAAATGTAACGTAAGCTGTTACTACCAAAGCTCTCGAAGATGTTATAACAACTTTCGGATCTCCACAAAGAATTATCACAGACCAAGGTACATCGTTCACCAGTAATATATTTCGTAAGTTTTGCGAAACATACAAAATAACTCACATTAAAAATCCAATTGCGAAACCGCGAGCAAACGGACAAATTGAGAGGCTGAATAGGAGCATCACTCCAATGTAGCGTACTTTTAGTAAAAAGGAAAATGGCGAAGATTGGGACAAACAGCTTGGAAATGTGCAATGGAGTCTCAACAATACAATGCATGCGGTTTTGAAGAAGACATCATTTCAAATACTATTTAATTACGAACCATGAAATAAAGAGTCAACTCCGTTAGATGATGAGTTGCGATGTCGAAATGTAAATTCGCATATATGTAATAGAAGACCGTGTATCAATTATGGAGAAGATTCGGAAGAACCAATTAGATCAGCAGGAAAGCGTCAACAAGAGAAGATGTAAAGCTGAAACCTATATTCCAGGTGATAGTGTAATGGTGCGACGAGGCCCCATTAGCTCTGGAGAGTCTACTAAGCTACAAGCAAAATTCAAGGGTCCATATATGGTAACACAAGTATTGCCAAGTGACAGATATCGCATCACAGATATACCAAATATGCAATGAACACAGAGGTTCTATGAAGGGATAGCTGCCGTTGACGATCTCAAAAGAGTTCATTTACCTGATTATATCAATGAAAACTCAGAGCTTGATCACGATAACAATGATGAATAATCGAAAACGATTCCTATGAAGGATGGCCGAATGTTAACTTTGGATTTTTCAAAATTTATTTATAGAAGAGTAGGCTAGAGTTTTTCTTTAAAAATAGAATTCGCGTTATTTTTGAACTTAGTTGGCTAGAGCTTTTATTAAGAAATGATTGAGGGCAGTCATATAACTTACTAGCGGCCCGTCTCGGCTTCGCACGGGTGGACATTTCTTTTTTAAACATTTTGGGATAAACGTAGAGTAAATGTATCTTTTTGCAGGACTTTATTTACATTTTTGCACATTTTTATTTTATGGCTTAAGTAATTTAATTTTGTAGGTATTCACTTTTTTACCTTTTTTTTTAACATTTTGAGATAAACGCCAAACAAAGACTTCAATCTTTAAGCTAATTTTCATTGAAGTCGAAATAGCAACATACCATATTTTAGCACTCTTGATATTAAAAGTGGATATTATCAAATACCAGTTGAAGAGAATACTAGACAATTAACAGCATTTGTGACACCGGATGGGCATTATGAATTTTTTAGGATGCCTTTTATCGTTTGTAATGGTCCATCTACCTTCCAGAAAATGAATCCCATTTCACACAGTACTATACATGCCGACCACTTGGGGCCGTTCATTCGTGGAATCAAAGGTAACAATTATGTTCTAGCAATTATTGACGGTTTTACGAAATTTTGCATACTAAGAGCAGTACGAAATGTAACGTAAGCTGTTACTACCAAAGCTCTCGAAGATGTTATAACAACTTTCGGATCTCCACAAAGAATTATCACAGACCAAGGTACATCGTTCACCAGTAATATATTTCGTAAGTTTTGCGAAACATACAAAATAACTCACATTAAAAATCCAATTGCGAAACCGCGAGCAAACGGACAAATTGAGAGGCTGAATAGGAGCATCACTCCAATGTAGCGTACTTTTAGTAAAAAGGAAAATGGCGAAGATTGGGACAAACAGCTTGGAAATGTGCAATGGAGTCTCAACAATACAATGCATGCGGTTTTGAAGAAGACATCATTTCAAATACTATTTAATTACGAACCATGAAATAAAGAGTCAACTCCGTTAGATGATGAGTTGCGATGTCGAAATGTAAATTCGCATATATGTAATAGAAGACCGTGTATCAATTATGGAGAAGATTCGGAAGAACCAATTAGATCAGCAGGAAAGCGTCAACAAGAGAAGATGTAAAGCTGAAACCTATATTCCAGGTGATAGTGTAATGGTGCGACGAGGCCCCATTAGCTCTGGAGAGTCTACTAAGCTACAAGCAAAATTCAAGGGTCCATATATGGTAACACAAGTATTGCCAAGTGACAGATATCGCATCACAGATATACCAAATATGCAATGAACACAGAGGTTCTATGAAGGGATAGCTGCCGTTGACGATCTCAAAAGAGTTCATTTACCTGATTATATCAATGAAAACTCAGAGCTTGATCACGATAACAATGATGAATAATCGAAAACGATTCCTATGAAGGATGGCCGAATGTTAACTTTGGATTTTTCAAAATTTATTTATAGAAGAGTAGGCTAGAGTTTTTCTTTAAAAATAGAATTCGCGTTATTTTTGAACTTAGTTGGCTAGAGCTTTTATTAAGAAATGATTGAGGGCAGTCATATAACTTACTAGCGGCCCGTCTCGGCTTCGCACGGGTGGACATTTCTTTTTTAAACATTTTGGGATAAACGTAGAGTAAATGTATCTTTTTGCAGGACTTTATTTACATTTTTGCACATTTTTATTTTATGGCTTAAGTAATTTAATTTTGTAGGTATTCACTTTTTTACCTTTTTTTTTAACATTTTGAGATAAACGCCAAACAAAGACTTCAATCTTTAAGCTAATTTTCATTGAAGTCGAAATAGCAACATACCATATTTTAGCACTCTTGATATTAAAAGTGGATATTATCAAATACCAGTTGAAGAGAATACTAGACAATTAACAGCATTTGTGACACCGGATGGGCATTATGAATTTTTTAGGATGCCTTTTATCGTTTGTAATGGTCCATCTACCTTCCAGAAAATGAATCCCATTTCACACAGTACTATACATGCCGACCACTTGGGGCCGTTCATTCGTGGAATCAAAGGTAACAATTATGTTCTAGCAATTATTGACGGTTTTACGAAATTTTGCATACTAAGAGCAGTACGAAATGTAACGTAAGCTGTTACTACCAAAGCTCTCGAAGATGTTATAACAACTTTCGGATCTCCACAAAGAATTATCACAGACCAAGGTACATCGTTCACCAGTAATATATTTCGTAAGTTTTGCGAAACATACAAAATAACTCACATTAAAAATCCAATTGCGAAACCGCGAGCAAACGGACAAATTGAGAGGCTGAATAGGAGCATCACTCCAATGTAGCGTACTTTTAGTAAAAAGGAAAATGGCGAAGATTGGGACAAACAGCTTGGAAATGTGCAATGGAGTCTCAACAATACAATGCATGCGGTTTTGAAGAAGACATCATTTCAAATACTATTTAATTACGAACCATGAAATAAAGAGTCAACTCCGTTAGATGATGAGTTGCGATGTCGAAATGTAAATTCGCATATATGTAATAGAAGACCGTGTATCAATTATGGAGAAGATTCGGAAGAACCAATTAGATCAGCAAGAAAGGGTCAACAAGAGAAGATGTAAAGCTGAAACCTATATTCCAGGTGATAGTGTAATGGTGCGACGAGGCCCCATTAGCTCTGGAGAGTCTACTAAGCTACAAGCAAAATTCAAGGGTCCATATATGGTAACACAAGTATTGCCAAGTGACAGATATCGCATCACAGATATACCAAATATACAATGAACACAGAGGTTCTATGAAGGGATAGCTGCCGTTGACGATCTCAAAAGAGTTCATTTACCTGATTATATCAATGAAAACTCAGAGCTTGATCACGATAACAATGATGAATAATCGAAAACGATTCCTATGAAGGATGGCCGAATGTTAACTTTGGATTTTTCAAAATTTATTTATAGAAGAGTAGGCTAGAGTTTTTCTTTAAAAATAGAATTCGCGTTATTTTTGAACTTAGTTGGCTAACGCTTTTATTAAGAAATGATTGAGGGCAGTCATATAACTTACTAGCGGCCCGTCTCGGCTTCGCACGGGTGGACATTTCTTTTTTAAACATTTTGGGATAAACGTAGAGTAAATGTATCTTTTTGCAGGACTTTATTTACATTTTTGCACATTTTTATTTTATGGCTTAAGTAATTTAATTTTGTAGGTATTCACTTTTTTACCTTTTTTTTTAACATTTTGAGATAAACGCCAAACAAAGACTTCAATCTTTAAGCTAATTTTCATTGAAGTCGAAATAGCAACATACCATATTTTGTTTATATTTTTTACAATGTTTTACATTTTTATCTGTATAGATACCTATTTCTATTCCCTAAGTTTTTTTTTTTATATTTTTACATATTATTAATATATATTTTTGCTTTTTTATGTATTTCATTTTTAAGCGGTTTACTTTTTTTTACTTATGTTATTTTTTACATTTCTTTATTTAGATTTTTTGTAGATTTTTATTTTCATTTAATTTTATAGGTTTTTACTTTCTTATTTTCCAATTTTTACCTTAAAGCTTCACTGTACAATATGTTGGCAGTGGTATTTGTAGGTGGCAACCAAACATATTGATTTTGAGGAGATCCGACTCGAGAAAGAGCAACATATGCCCATGAGAAAAGCACTCTTTTCTTAGGTCAATACCAACCATCGAGAAAGTTTGTCCCTGGGATTTATTTATTGTAAGGGCAAACGATATCTTTACAGGAAACCGTAACCTTTTAAAAGATCTAGGCAAATCCGTCAGTATTATCGGGATCCGCGGAATGTGAGCGAGCTGTCTGGCCGCGGGGCCGGTGATGATTGTTGCTATAATCACATTCTTTCGTAATTCCCTTATCAAAAGTCTTGTGCCATTACACATACCGGGAGGGCTTAAATTTCTCAATAGCTTAATTGGAGTACCTACTTTTAATTTCAGTTCATAAGGTGGCAAACCGGCAGGATTGAGGGAATTTAAAAATTCTTGTGGATAAGGGCACTGTATCTTCGATGTTGCACACGGTGTCAATAGATTTGTAACATTTAAAATCACCGGGTACTTTCTCCATAATCATTTTGTTTATCTCATTTACTGAGTCGTTTCTCGATAACACTATCGCCCTCGAACAGAACCAATTGAAATTTCTTTCTGTACAGATTTTCGATGTCGGGATAGATTGTGTCTACAAGAATTTCTAGACTGTGAACATTTTGAGCTAATTCATTATCCAAGAATACTTGGGGGCTATTTGCAATTGGAGATGGTAGTTTTCCGTCCCCAAGTTTAAGTATTTTGTGTAAGAAAATGCCATCGTGGTTATTACTTAAATGTGCTCTCATATTCGTGCGCAAATTGAGAGTTTCAACTGATTGCCACAAAGGTGATAATTTAAGGCATGCTTTAATAACGTCGGCACGTGTACCTTTTGTTATAACCGGTAGCGTTTGGCGAAAGTCTCCAGCCAAAACATAAGTTACGCCCCCATCATATTGCCTGAGTATCTAATGTCTTTTAATGTGCGGTCCACTGCTTCTACATCTGCTCTATGGCTCATGGTGCACTCATCCCAAATAATCAGCGACGTGTCCTGTAAGAGCTCTCCCAGTGGACCATTTTTGCGGATTGAGCATACAGACTGTTGTTCTAAAGACACAGTCAATGGTAATTTACAGGTAGAGTGAGCAGTTTTCCCATCATTGAATAGGGTTGCAGCAATTCCGGAAGACGCCACTGCCAGTGCTTTTCTTCCAGATTGTCGTACTTTTGCCAATACTAAATTGGCAAGAAAGATTTTACCTGTTCCACCGGGCGCGTCCAAAAAAAATAGTCGACCACGTCTATTTTCCAACCTTTCAATTATAGCATCGAACGCTATTTTTTGATCTGCCACTAACTTGGGTACAGTTGACAAATACTGACAATTCGTTAACATCATATGTACGGCGCGGTATGGCATCAACTGCATTTTGTGAGCGATTCGGAGAAGGTAATCCAAAGTCTCTTAAATTTTTATCGTTGAATTCTAAAAGTTTGTTTTCTATCTGTATCAAGCCTTCGTTATATACATCATAATCCTGACCTCATTGTTGGGCTATATGTCTGATGTCTTGACACAAATCGTCTTTAAAAGTGTCCCATAATTTGAGAGGTTCCGAGGGGAAACAAAATAATAATATCACCACAAACAACTCTCTCAGCTTTAACGGACATTGGGAAATCGAAGCTTCTCTCAAAGTAATTTCCCATTGGTTATCATTTTCCAGCAAACCCCTATCTCGGCAAGCGGCTTGGTAAGTTTCTTTAAAAATTCCGTCAACGGTTTTTAAGTCTTGGAACGATGTTGGACCACGTACAAGATGAAGTAGCGTCCTGAGCTAAAAACACTCTGACTGGGAAGGATGAATGCTGTACACTCTTCCCAATCCCATTTTTCCCATTTTTTTTTATACCGGGATGTCCAACTACGTCTTGGCTACTTTTCCTGCTAGAAAATTTATTGCTAGCCCATGTATAATAATGAGGGATTTCGTGATAGAGTAGTGTTTTAGCAAATTCATCACTATTGCACAGGTCGAAAGGCGCCATGAGTGTCGTTTTTGGTGGATTTTCCAATATATGTTGCATATTTTCAGCTGAAAAGTATACTCGTTGTCCATTCTCTAAGTGTACCGCTATGTGTACTACGGTAGGGTGTCAAGTATAGGAAACTCTAATAACCTCCACACTGCTTCAGATGTACTGGTGTACCGGCCGTTCAAATAATTTTCAACTTCGTCGTGAGCATTTCTGAGACTGAACGTTGCTTGATCCGATCCTTTGTTGATGTATTTACATCTGTGCTTTATGGCTTGTTTGGAACGACAATATTCAACGCTTATGTGAGCGTTGAAAGATCGACGCAATATTGGGGAATATGGAACGATCCATCTGTTGTCTATGTTAATCGTTCGCTCTCGGACATTTAAGGTAGCGAACTGCCCTCCGTTGTTGATGTCGCGTCGTCGATAAAC
The DNA here is from genome assembly GCA_963422695.1 of Xylophagus ater. NCBI lineage: Eukaryota > Metazoa > Arthropoda > Insecta > Diptera > Xylophagidae > Xylophagus > Xylophagus ater. Next base: position 14,938 of record CAUJSI010000003.1, read on the forward strand.
GGGATATCCATCCTCACCGGTCTGGGTTTTAGTTACGAAACGTCGTGGATATTTTTTCGAACAGATCCCATTTTTCATGCCCATGTACCATATTTTTTGTGACTATTTCAAACAATACTGGCTCTTCGTCTTTTTTAGGCAGTTCGGCAACTATTATTTCATCAATTTCATCGGGCTGTATTTTCAAGTCCAGCCAAAATAACATATGACAATGCGGCAATCCTCTTTTTTGCCACTAAACATATAACATTTAACCCGCCCAAAAATCGCGTCTTTTGTGAATATATTTATCATTTTTTTCATTTTTAAGTGAAACACTCGAGCGATGATGTCATGCCAGTCGAAAAACCGCTGACTGGGAAAAAGTTCCTGCTTTATTTCTTTCCACTCCGGATTACAGGTGAAAGGTACAAAAAGATCTGGCCTTCCATAATTGCGCACATATGTCATAGCATCTTGTGTCTTTTCGTGGAGATACCTCGGAGACCCAGTAAATGATGACGGCAAGATGACATTCTGTCCGATATTGGCGGCATTTACGCTTGCGTCTTGGTTCAAAGCATCCCTCAAATGAATATATTCATCCGCTCTAAGCTTCTGTTGGTTTCGGGAAATAAAATTTAACCTTTCTGAAATCATCTTCGCCATCATATCCACACAATACTGATTAAACAAATCTTTGTAATAACGCAGTGCATTAAAACAGTTGGTCCTAATCATTAAACGGTATGCATAATACTGCATGCATGACACAGTCTTATTTCTTAAGGAATCCTGCTGAGGAATAGTTAAATAAAATCCGTCGTCTCCTGATACAAACGTTAGCGGATATTGCAACGGATCATATGCGCGGTGCAATTCCGACACTCGTTTTAGCTGTCCATCTCTACCGTGCAGTACTATATCCCTGGGTCCTTTTTCTTCATCGACCAAGAGAACGGCCACTTCATTTGTGGAAGGAGCGTTATATCTGCCCCGGTGTTCTGTCTGAGATACGCGATCAGAGTGAATAATTAATTTTAAACTCTCCGGGGTGTTGAGTTCGATACTATGTTTAAAACTTCGTATGTATACGTTGTGGCTATTCAACACGGTCTGCAATTCGTTGATTAAATCTAGTTTTAGCATGGGGGCCATGTTTCATCGCAATGATAGTTGGGCAGCATCTTAATTTGAATTTGAATTTGACTCTACGGAGTTTGTCTAACGACTGACCTTCGAGGGTAAAATTTACTAACGGAAAAAACTCGCTCGAGGAGAAGCCATAGAATGGTCAAGCAAGGAGAACACGATATGGTATTGGTGGAGAAATTGACGTGGAGGGAACAGATCGATTTTGTTGGGTTTCGAAGAATGGAAAATCTTAGGTCGGAGGGAGGGTTGTGGAAATTTACGGAGATAGAGAGTGAGGGAAGTACATTATTTAAGTTTTGGTAGGGATCCCTAACTTCTTCTAACAATAAATATTGCCTATGTTACTCAGGGATAATGTAGCATTCTAATGAGGAAAGAATTTTTGAAATCGGTCCAGTAGTTTTTGAGTTTATTCGTTACAGACCTACAAAAATACAAATTATTTAAGTGTTAGTAGGAACCCTAACTTTCTCTAGCAATAAATATAGCCTATGTTACTCAGGGATAATGTAGCATTCTGATGGGGAAAGAATTTTTGAAATCGGTCCAGTAGTTTTTGAGTTTATTCGTTACAGACATACAAAAATACAAATTATTTAAGTTTTAGTAGGGATCCCTAATTTTTTCTAGTAATAAATATAGCCTATGTTACTGAGGGATAATGTAGCATTCTAATGATGAAGGAATTTTTGAAATCCGTCCAATAGTTTTTGAGCTTATTCGATACAGACATACAAAAATACAAATTATTTAAGTTTTAGTAGGGATCCCTAATTTTTTCAAGTAATAAATATAGCCTATGTTACTCAGGGATAAAGTAGCATTCTAAAGGTGAAAGAATTTTTGAAATCGGTCCAGTAGTTTTTGAGTTTATTCGCTACAGACATACAAAAATATTACATTATTTAAGTTTTATAAGGATCCCTAATTTTTTCTTGTAATAAATATAGCCTGTATTACTCAGGGATAATGTAGCATTCTAATGGTGAAAGAATTTTTGAAATCGGTCCAGTAGTTTTTGAGTTTACTCGTTACAGACATACAAAAATATTACATTATTTAAGTTTTAGTAGGGATCCCTAATTTTTCCTAGTAATAAATATAGCCTATATTACTCAGGGATAATCTAGCATTCTAATGGTAAAAGAATTTTTGAAATCGGTCCAGTAGTTTTTGAGTTTATTCGTTACAAACATCCATACAAAAATACAAACCTTTCCTCTTTATAATATTAGGTTAGATTAGGTTAGATATAGAAAGAGAATTACGTAATAATTTTTAGTTCAATTTTTAAAATTTATATCAATTTTTAAAACATTTATTTGTCATTGTACTGAATTAATTTTCAAATAAATGCCAGAGTTTTCACAAACAAAAAATGCATAAATTTTTAGCCGTAAACCTTTCGTAAATGAAAATGCTGACCTAGCAGATCATTTTTTTTTACAATTATAGTAAATTGAATTGAAGACAAAGTGACACAATAAGTCTTTTAAATTTTAGTATTAAGTAATAAAAATTATTTTTACAAAAAATTTATACAAAACAAAAATTTAAATTTTTTTTATTTTTATTGAAAATCAAATTTTTTTTTTAAAATAGTAATAAATTAAAATTTTTAAAAAAAAAAAAAACACTTTTTTTAATTTTTTCTCAACATTCAGGCGATTGTTAAATTTTGTTTATATGTGTTCCACGCACGTGTAACATAATTTAAAAAGAATCAACAATCGAATTGGTTCAGTGTTCTAGTTTTAATTAAGCATGATTAACAAATATTTTATCAAATATTTCATAATCAATGATTTATATTAACTTATAATTTCATAACAATATTTTAGTAAATATTGTCAAATATGCAATTTTATAGAATTGTGAACTACTTATTGTTTTATCACTCTTATAGGTCATTCAAATACCTACTTTTTATATATATATTTTTACTTAGTCAACATTTTACCTTCAGCTTTAAGTGTTAAAATTTGTATAAATAACTATTTTGAATAAACTTCAGTGCAAACTCAACATTGGTCCTTCAAGCAACAATCAATTAGAATAAACAAGCCATTAATTCATCGACATTCCTAACGTGAGGCTGCGGCAGGGTTCTATTTGATTAAATATCAGCATATGGAAAATACACTCCATAACTAAGCATTCAAAACAGTATAAAAGTAAATATACAAAATAAGAGACATTTTTTTTTAGTAAAAATGACTGAACAAAAGCAATTGGAAGATTTGACCAATCTTCAATATTCTATATACGAAGAAATAAAACAAATATTCACGAATTACAAGAAAGATTCGGAACAACGCAAAACAAAGAGGTATATAGAAGACAGGTTACAAAAGGTAAGAGCAGCGTACAGCACGTTTACTGCACGTGATGCGAGTATAAGAGGGCTCCAAGAGACATTTGGGGATCATCCTTACTTTTAAAAAAAACTTTTTTGACCAAGTCAAAAAGTTATACGATCAATTCACATCAAGGCTTGAAGAGAAATTAGGCTCTTTGCTGTAGTCTTTAGCGATGCTGTGCAAAAGCTACAGCAAAGAGCTAGCCAGTGATAATAACTTTTCCACAACAAGTATATATATATATAGCAACACAAATCGTAATGATCATGGTGAAAATCGAACAGAAAATGAGCATCCATCGAACATTATTACTACAGTCTCCATTCAACAAACACATTATAAAAGGCAATCCATCAAAATGAAAACTCTTCATGGTAGGATTGAAAAAGCGCAAGAGGAAATCAAGAGCGTACACTCAGATATATATTTTAAACGGACTCTAGAATCGATGTCAAAATGCTGGGATGAAATTATGAAAAACCACGAAGACATTTTGACAATTCAGACGAGGACCACCCTTACCTCAAGAGTAACGATTTCAATCAATTGGAGCAACAGTATGAAGACATTGCAGTTGTCATTAAAGAAAAAATGCAATTGATACAATCGATTCAAAAAATTGAAACTAAGGCTGAAAACTTTAAATTACCGTCCCTTAATATACCACATTTTAACGGGAATTATAATACATGGAAAAGTTTTCACGACATATTTGTAAGTGCGATTCACGACAACGCAAGTTTAGGCGCAACCAGGAAAATGCAATATCTTAAAACATATGTCGTTGGAGAAGTAAGCAACGTAATTCGCCACCTTCAAATATGTGAAAGAAATTATTTGACAGCGTGGTAATTATTACTTCACAGGTATGATAACGAACGAGCAATCATATCCGCGCAACTAAATTCATTTTTTGCCATTCAACCTTCAAATGACGAATCGGCTACCACAATAAGACGAATGCATGATACAACTGTGGAATGTTTACATGCTATTGAAAATATGGGAATTGAAAACATTGACCAACCAATGGACCCCATCATTCATATTTTAACGCAGAAAATTGACAAAGAAACGCATAAATTGTACGAGCGATCATTAAAAGATTCTAGGAAGGTTCAGAAACTGTCTGATTTTCTTGAATTCTTAACTGCAAGATTCAATGCCTTAGAAATCTTAGAAGACCCGAAAGGAGAAAAATCAAAGAATACAGTCAAATCATTTTCAACATCAATCAACACAAAATGTAACTCGTGGGACTCAACACATTATATGTTCGAGTGCCCAAAATTCATCAGCATGAAAGTTGGTCAACGGAAAGAAATAACAAGAAAACAACAATTATGCTACAATTGCCTGCGAAGCGGACATTCAATGTCAAAATGTTTAAGTAAAAGAACATGCAAAATATGTCATAAAAGACATCATTCTCTGTTACACAACGTTAACACCAAAAAATCAAATAAAGAACAAATAAATGAGGGAACTTCAACGCAAGAAGTCACAGTACACACCCAATTTGAAAATAAATTAAATAATGTTTTATTGGCCAGAGTTTTGATTAATGTTTTAGCTGCAGTTGGTTCATATACAACCTTACGAGTATTATTAGATCAAGGATCACAGTGTACATTTATAACTGAAAAAACTGTTCAAATTTTGAGGTTAAGAAAAAGCAAGATTTATGCTAATATATCTGGAATAGGTGAATCCAGTGAAGCATGTAACAGCATAACACAAGTAACGATAAAACCAAGATTTACATCAGACATAACCATCAAGGCAAATGCTCTGGTTTTACCTAAGTTAATAAAGCAATTACCAGGTCAATACTGGAACATTCAAAATTGTCAACACCTTAAGAATATAACGTTAGCTGATCCCAAATTCTACACACCAGGTCAGATTGACTTAATATTAGGCGGAGATATTTATTCTGACATCATTCAGAAAGGTATGATAAAAGTATCATCTAAATTACCAATTGCACAGCAAACGCAATTGGGTTGGATAATTTCCGGGCAAGTAAAATCGGAACGAGTCGCCCCAAAAGGTATTAATTGCGTTATATCCAGAGTGGGTGTTAATGACCAACTAAAGAAATTTTGGGAATATGAACATTCAATGTGAACCACAACAGGAGACTTACGATTCAGAATGCGAAAACTTGTTCAACGCAACTCATAAACGAGACAAAGATGGGAGATATGTAGTACGCTTTCCATTTAAATCAAAAAACTTGCAACTCGGTTCCTCAAAAAAGTATGCTGTAGCAAGGCTTATGCAATTAGAAAGGAATTTCAAAACCGACACTGCTCTGGAAGATGAATATAAAAAATTCATGAGAGAATATCTAGAAATCGGTCACATGGTACCGGCCCATGGATCAACGAAAACTGACGAAAACAGTCAATACCTACCACATCACGCTGTACGCAGAGAAAATAGTACAACTACAAAGGTTAGAGTTGTGTTTGATGCTTCAGCTAAAACGTCGAATGGTACTAGCTTAAATGAACAAATGTATGCAGGACCTAAGCTACAAGAAGAGCTTATATCCATTTTGGTAAGATGGCGTACAGCTGATATTGAAAAAATGTATCGGCAAATCAAAATACATTCAAATGATCAAAATTATCAACGAATCGTCTGGAGAACTAATACAAGTGAACCAATACAAAGAATCGAATTAAATTCGTGTGAGAACCAAAACGGCGAATACTTCTTATGTAAACAATATCATTCTATCTATAACATAAACTCGAATGTAAGTACTTGCGAAATCCTATTACTTCTACATCAAAAAGAGATATCGTCACATTGTAACAAACACACCGTGGTTCCTGGCAGATATTGGGTACAGTTAAATGCCGTGAATTCGTGGATATATTCATTTGACAAACAAGAAACCTTAAATGTGGTTTGTGGTACCAAAGTATTCAGTCAATTAATTCAAGATGAAGGATTGCTTCAGCTAAGTCCAGGCTGTAGTATAACTCATGAATCAACCATCATTACAGCATTTCACACACATCCGGATAATATTACTACTACGTTTTTCCCAGCATTCAATTTAACAATGGAGGTGCCGCAATTACCTAGGATACCGGATATACTGCTTAAGAACTTAACAACTAAGAAAGAATTACAAGATCTACAAGAACTCATCAAATCTCATGAAAAAGGACCAAAACTTCCGGAGAATATTTCCGATCATGATGTTCATCAATATATATTGGGATATGTTAGCATTTGTATAATAATAATTGTAATAAGCTATCTCATCATAAGAACGTTACGCATGCATAAAGAAACTACCGGTACCAGCTAAAAGAAAAAAATTCGAAGTAGTTAACGATGTCAATTGGCCCACCGGAGAATGTTCCACGCACGTGTAACATAATTTAAGAAGAATCAACAATCGAATTGGTTCAGTCTTCTAGTTTTAATTAAGCATGATTAACAAATATTTTATCAAATATTTCGTAATCAATGATTTATATTAACTTATAATTTCATAACAATATTTTAGTAAATATTGTCAAATATGCAATTTTATAGAATTGTGAACTACTTATTGTTTCATAACTCTTATAGGTCATTCAAATACCTACTTTTTTGTATTTATATTTTTACTTAGTCAACATTTTACCTTTAGCTTTAAGTGTTAAAATTTGCATAAATAGTGTAACTATTTTGAATAAACTTCAGTGCAAACTCAACAATATGTAAACGTAAAGAAAATTACATCTAGTTTTTAACAAAGTATCTCGATTTTTTGTTTAAAAGTAAATATAATTTAATATGAAGGAGTGTCATGTAATAAAACATTACGTACACCCCTCGTTAACAATCACAGCAAAGAATCAAAAATTACTGTAGACATTTTTCGGCGAAAGTTCTACTTTGTAAATAAAAAATAATGAATTGCGAAATGCATTAAAATTACTTGATGCATTTCGCAACTCATTATCGGCAAAAAATTACATTGATTTTGTAATACATGTTATTGGCATGAATTATGAAATCAATGAAAACATTCTATAAAGAAAGCAAACCAGAACTATTGTATAATTTGATAATCGTTCTGCGACTTAAAATTGGAATAATGAGTACAAAGTATGAACTTTCTGGGTATAAAAAGACTGGCTTTGAATAACCAAGTCAGTTCTAAAATATCGGATGGACGTGGACGGTTCTAAATGCGTAAAACAAGTTAACAGTAGTATTCCGCGAAAGTCGGTCGATGATGCTGAAAAAAAAGCATTTCAGAGTAGTAAAATAAAGTTTTATAAATTGTGGCGTATATAAGAAAGAATCAAGAGTTAAAATAAAGTTTTATAAATCGTTACGAATATAAGAAAGAATCGAGATTTAAAATAAAGTTTTATAAATTGTTACGAATATAAGAAACAATCGAGGTTTAAAATAAAGTTTTATAAATTTTGTCGAATATAAGAAAGAATCAAGGTTTTAAATAAAGTTTTATAAATTGTTACGAATATAAGAAAGAATGAAGAGTTAAAATAAAGTTTTATAAATTCTTACGAATATAAGAAAGAATCGAGATTTAAAATAAAGTTTCATAAATTGTTACGAATATAAGAAAGAATCGAGGTTTAAAATAAAGTTTTATAAATTGTTCCGAATATAAGAAAGAATCGAGATTTAAAATAGAGTTTTATAAATTGTGTCGAATGTAAGAAAGAATGAAGACTTAAAATAAAGTTTTATAAATTGACGAATATAAGAAAGAATCGAGATTTAAAATAAAGTTTTATAAATTGTTACGAATATAAGAAAGAATCGATGTTTAAAATAAAGTTTTATAAATTGTTACGAATATAACAAAGAATCAAGAATTAAAATGAAGTTTTATAAATTGTTACGAATATAAGAAAGAATCGAGATTTAAAATAAAGTTATATCAATTGTTACGAATATAAGAAAGAATCTAGGTTTAAAATAAAGTTTAATAAATTGTGTCGAATATAAGAAAGAATCAAGATCTATATAAATAAAATCGTTTCTGTACGTTTGTACAAAATAGATAATCTCCGAAAATCCTTGACGTATTGGCTTGAAATTTTTATAGAACATTCCTTAGGAACATGAGCATGTTTTCACAGGTACCTACGTATGTATGTACCTATGTTACACCTGAGAGGTTTAAAAAATCATTTAGAAAATGTATCACTGACAAAGCCATAAGCTTCGTGAAATCCATGCATTTCACGCGAAAATATACCAATATATACCAATTAGGTGGTAACCCGTCCTAAGACGGCCTCCGAAAAATTTCGGTTTAGAAATCACGGTAAATTAATAAAATGCATTCAAGCGTACCATCTTAATTCGGAACATAATGGATCTTTTACCCCGTTCTCGTAACACCACTGGCGGTATATTTCATGTCTTAAGTCGAACTATTCAGAACCCACATTAGTTAGCCCGCAACACCCCGAGTGAAGATATTAAATTGATCCCATTTCCCCGGTTGGTAAAATAGCTCCCTTGAAACATATATTACTAAAGCAATAGTACTATACAGTAGGGACCTAAACAACCACAGCGCCAAAGTTGTGAGAGATAGAACTATTTTATCTTTGACAGAAAAAATCCCCATGAAAACCTCCGAAACTTTGCTGAACATTGTAATCGCGTGATACCTCTATATAAAACGTTCAAAAGTTTCTATTGACGCCAGCGCCAAAAAGGTGAGAGCTAGAACTATATGGTCTGCGACAGAAATAATCCCCACGAAAACCACCATAACTTTGCCGAACATCGTAATCGCCTGTGACCTCTAAATACGAAGTTCCAAAATTTTATTAACTCCAGCGCCAAAGCGGTGACAGATAGAACTATCCCGTCTTCCACAGAAATAGTCCCCATGAAAATCTCCACAACTTTGCCACACATCGTAATCGCGTGTGACCTCTAAATACGAACTTCAAAATTTTATTGACTCCAGTGCCAAAGCGGTGAGAGATAGAACTATATGGTCTTCGAAAGAAATAGTCCCCATGAAAAGTTAGACAACTTTGCTGACCATAGTAATTGCGTGTGACCTTTATATAAAATGATCAAAAGTTTGTATTGACTCCAGCGCCAAAGCGGTGAAAAATAGAACTATATGGTCATCCACAGAAATAGTCCCAATGAAAACCTCCATAACTTTGCTGAACATTGTTATCGCGTGTGACTTCTATACAAAAAGTTCGTAAATTTGTATTGCCTCCAGCGCCAAAGCGGTGGGAAATGGTACTTTCCCGTGTACGTCAGAATGTCCGGCATAAGAATCCTAATAAGATTGCCTCAGGTCAGAATAATTTCCGATGTATATTTCAGATTATAAATGAGGTTTTCCGAAATAAGCTTTCAAGCCCCCCTTTGTAACTCCTCCGACCCCCAACATTCCTGGAAACAAAATTTCTCCACGTTTCAAGTAATTCTCTACAACATATCAAAAAGTGCTGTTTTTTTGTTTTGCTCAACGATTTTTCGTTCCGGACAATATAGGGCGGACGGACAGAAAGGAAGAAAGAAAGAAAGAAGGACTAGCCTTTTATATATATAATGTACATTATGTACACACAAGAAGGTGATTTTCATGCATATCGATATTAATGATGTCATCCCCATACAGAATAATATTGAATCTTTTTAGTTTATATTTTGCGTTCACCGAATGAACAAGTAATATTTGTGAAAATGTGTGGCTACAATTTTCCCTTTTTTTTATATCGTTGGAAAAAATTAGCGGTTTTCTTCGTGGTTCTTTTCCCCGTGCAAATAAAAAAAAACACTTAATATTTGCGACAAAGTTTTTGTTTTTTCAGTGGAAATAAAAGAAAAACTGTGATTTTTGTGAACGTGACGTGTTTTCATTTCATTACCATTGTTGGAAAAAAACATTTTTTCTTTGTTTAACGCTTTTTCTTCAATTTTGTTGGCATCGTTGATTCGAAAATTCCTTTCCTTTCTTCGTTTTCATTATTATCGTTGGAAATTTGGCACTCAAAAAATTTTCTTTGACAGCGAAAACGATGGTAAACTCTTATGACCTGAAAAATCATGAGACCCAGTGGCCCTAACACTTTTCATTTCTTTTATTTGCCTTTGATAGCGACGTTGAAAAACAACGATTTTTCTTCGTTTTTCGTAGCATCATTGGAAAATAAAAATTTTTCTTCGTTTTTTCTGGCATCGTTGGAAAACAACATTTTATCTTCGTTTTTCGTAGCATCGTTGGAAAAAGACATTTTTTGTTCGTTTAACGCTTTTTCTTAAATTTTGTTGGCATTGCTGATTTGAAAATTCCTTTTATTGTCACCGTTGGAAACTTGACGCTTAAAGAATTTTCTTTGACAGCGACAACGGTGGTAAGCTCTTATGATCTGAGAAATCATAAGACTCAGTGGCCTTAACACTTCTTATTTCCTTTCTTTGCCTTTCAAAAACAACGATTTTTCTTGGTTTTTTGTAGCATCGTTGGAAAATTAAATTTTTTCTTCATTTTTCCTAGCATCGTTGGAAAACATTTTCTGTTCGTTTTACGTAGCCTCGTTGGGAAATTACGTTTTCTCTTCGTTTTTTCGTAGCATCGTTGGAAAATAAAATTTTTTCTGCGTTTTTCCTAGTAGCGTTGGAAAATAACATTTTTTTTTGGTTTTTCGTAGCATCGTTGGGAAATTACGTTTTCTCTTCGTTTTTTCGTAGCATCGTTGGAAAAAGACATTTTTTGTTCGTTTAACGCTTTTTCTTAAATTTTGTTGGCATTGTTGATTTGAAAATTCCTTTCATTATCATCGTTGAAAACTTGGCGCTCAAAGAATTTTCTTTGACAACAACAACGCTGGCAAGCTCTTATGACCTGAGAAATCATAAGACTCAGTGGCCCTAATACTTCATTTCCTTTCTTTGCCTTTGATAGCGTCGTTGAAAAACAACGATTTTCCTTCGTTTCTCATAGCATCATTGGAATCAGTGCTATCGATCTGCTTTAGTTCATTTAAATAATGCCTCGCAGAAGATCAAACTTAAGTCGTCATACCCGCAGAGCAGAAGTAGCTCGACGAATAGTTGTAAATCAAACAGAGGAAGAACAGGCATCAGCGAACGACCGAAACAGACTAAGATTAGCTCAAGTACGTGCCGAGGAAGCAGGAGAACGACGTACAGTCAGAATTGAGGATGCACGGTGGCGAGCACGGCAATTGCGTTTTGCAGCTTCAGATCTGCTTCGTTCTCAACATAAAGAACGCAACAGGCTGAGGGTGGCTGAAAGACGTCAACGATCAACGTCAAACAAGACTTCATGCAATCACGCGATTACAATAGCCTTGCATTCCGATACTGCCCAGGTGATGATTATAGTTTGAGCCAGCATGTTTTAATCGGCACTATGACTGAAGTGTGTCCTTATTGCAAAGCTCTGAAATTTGATGGAGAAACGAAAGGAATGTGTTGCGCCGCCGGAAAAATAAAACTGCCTCAACGTGGAGAACCGCGAGAGCCATTAAAATCTTTGTTGGCGAGATAAACGGCCGAATCAAAGCAGTTTCTATCTAAAATCAGGAAATACAACTCATTCTTCCAAATGACATTGTTCGGCACAGAAATCGTAACAGCTCAAGTCATACCAACTTTCAAAGTGAAAGTACAAATTTATCATAGGGTTGGCTCCCTGCTTTCGTTACCAGATGGTCAACATAAATTCTTATAAATGTATTTCATCGGTGATGACAATGATGAGTTGTATGCACGCTGCGGTATTTCTACCGGTATAAAAGGTCCATCGTTTCCCAACTGCAAGAGCTTCTGCACGAAAAAAAAAACATTTTAGTGCGTGTGTTCAAAACAGCAATTGATATGATGCCATCTGATTCACAGAACATCGTTATTCATGCTGACAAAACGCCTGCTGGAGAACATGCATGAAGATTGAATGCTCCAACTATAGATGAAGTGGCAATTGTTATAGTCGGAGATCAATTCCAACGTAGATATTGTTCTTCATCAGAGAAACGATCAATTAAAACTCATCGATGCTACGATGCCCTGCAATATCCAATTATTTTTTGGGATGGATCCGATGGATATCACTTCAATGTTAAGATGATAAATTCAGTCAGCGGCGAAGAACCAAATAAGAAAGGCAGCGCAATGAACTATTAATTCATACCGATTAATGATTCGAGAGAATGAAGAGAATCACATTATGAAATTCCGTTACTTGTTTCACCAATACATGCAAAAATTGAAACAGAACGTTTGATATTCATCCGTTTGAATCAGACCCAGCTTCGCTCTGAAGAATACATTCATTTACTAGATGCAATTGTAAATAACGGTAATACAACTAACGTTGGAAGACTAACGATTTTGCCATCTTCATATATAGGCAGCCCACGTCATACTCATGAGTATGCTCAATTGCGTATGTTCGTCACTTCGGGCGTCCAGACCTATTCATTACATTCACATGTAATCCAGCTTGGGACGATATACAACAACTTTTACTTCCCGGGCAATCGCCGGTGGATAGACATGACATTACAGCACGTGTTTTCAAACAGAAGCTGAAATCGCTGATGGCATTCATGGTAAAACATGAAGTGTTTGGGTCTGTGCGCTGCTGGATGTACTCAGTGGAATGGCAAAAGAGAAGACTGCCACACGCATATATACTAACCTGGCTCTCTAACAAAATCACGTCAACCGAAATCGACGATATAATATGCGCTGAAATACCCGATGTCGACGTAGATAAGGATTTGCCTTGCGGTAGACTGAATCCAAATTCACCGTGCATGATAGACGAAAAATGCTCTAAGCGATATCCTCGAGCATTAATATCCAACACAGTTACAGGAAACGATGGATATCCTTTATACAGAAGATCAGCTGAAGATGGCGGTGAATTAGCAACCATACAAATGCCAAACGGTGAAATTGAAGTAGATAACCGGTGGGATGTTCAATATTCGCCTTTGCTATCAAAAACATACAAAGCGCACAAAAATGTGGAATACTGTAACTCCGTTAAATAGATCAAATATATTTGTAAGTACGTGAATAAAGGCAACGACATGCCACTTTTTGGCGTGCAACCAGAAATAACCAGAATACATATCGATGAAGTCGCACAGTATCACACTGGAAGATACATGAGCAGCAATGAATGGCGAATTCTTTCATTTCCAATACATGAACCGAAACCAACTGTTGTTGACTTAGCAGTACATCTAGAAAATGGCCAACGCGTCTATTTCACAGCTGCAAATGTGCGACAAATAGCCTTGAATCCACTGGCTACAACGTTAACTGCTTTCTTCACGTTATGTCAAAATGACGCGTTTACGAAAACACTGCTGTATTCGGAAGTGCCTACGTATTACACATGGAATGCGAGTAGAAAATCATTTGAACCACCCAAACGAGGAGAGCCAGTCGACGGACAACCTGGCATATTCAAAGAAACTACGATATGCAGACTGTACACCGTGCATCCCAATCAAGGTGAATGCTTTTTTCTTCGCATGCTCTTGATAAATATGCCCGGTCCACCCTCTTTCCACCAATTGAGAATTGTCAACGGTCTTACACATGCCACTTTCCGCAGTGCATGTCTAGCTCTGAATTAATTAGAGAACGACCGACACTGGCATGTATGCATTAATGACGCGTGCAACACATCACATCCAAATTAAATTCGTGCATTGTTTGCAATTATATTGACCGTCTGCTCTCCTTTATCTCCAACAGAGTTGTACCAGAAATATAAATAGCACATGGCTGGAGATATTTTCCGTCGAAAACGCATGGAAAATTCAAATATGAACATGGATTTCATAGCAGAAATCTACAACGAAGTGTTGATAATGATTGAAGATTTGTGCTTAGAAATCGCGAACAAACTTCTCAATCAATTGAGAAAGCCATCACCGAATCGATCTGCTGCTGCTTTGTTTGATGTAGAATTGGGTCGTGAACAAAGTTACAACACGGGTGATCTTTTGTCCTATTTGCAATCAAATATATCAAATATAAGCTAACGTTTGAGTAAAAGAGCATTTACGGTCAAATAATGCAAACTGTCAATAACGGAGTTGAAGAAATATTCTTTTTGGATGCGCCAGGAGGAACTGGTAAAACGTTCCTAATTAGATTGATTCTGGACACAATTCGATCGCAAAATGACATGGCCTTAGCTCTTGTGTCGCCCGGAATAGCTGCGACATTGCTATCAGGTGGAAGAACGGCTCATTCTGCTTCGAAATTGCCATTAAACATTCAATTCATCGAAAATCCCACATGCAACATTTCCAAAGCATCCGGCAGGGGAAAGTATTGCAGAAATGCAAACTTATTGTTTAGGATGAATGCACAATGGCGCACAAAAAATGGCTCAAGGCCCTTCATCGATCATTGCAAGACTTACGCGCAAATATTAGACCATTTGGGAATGCATTAATATTGCATGCAGGAGATTTCAGGCAAACATTACCTGCAATTCCTCGATCGACACCAGCGGATGAAATAAATGCTTGCTTGCAATTCTTTACTTTATGGCGACGCGTAAAGACGTTCAAATTAACTACGAATATGCGAGTCCAGCTCCAAAACGATCGGTCAGCAGAGATATTCTCACATCAATTGCTGGAAATTGGGAACAGAAAGGTGCCGGTTGATCTGACGTCAGGACGAATTTCAGTGCCTCATAACTTCTGCAATTTAGTGACGTCAAGAGAAAAATTGGTTGAAAAAGTAGTTCTCAATATTCAAACTAATTACAAGAATAACGATTGGCTGAGTGAATGTTTGAATTCACTCGATCTGCCAGGGATGCCACCGCATGTACAGCAATTGAAAGTCGGTGTGCCAATTATCATGTTGAGAAATATCAACCAGCCAAAGCTTTGCAATGGCACGCGGCTTGCAGTAAAAAATTTAATGAGCAACATCGTAGAAGCAACAATCTTGACAGGACCTATTAAAGGTGAAGATGTCCTCATTCCTCGCATTCCTATGATTCCAACCGATATGCCATTTCAATTTAAGAGATTGCAATTCCCGATCCGATTGGCGTTTGCAATCACCATCAACAAGGCTCAGGGCCAATCATTAAAATTGTGCGGGTTAGATCTAGACACGGATTGGACGAATATATGAAAGAATCGAGATTTAAAATAAAGATTTATAAATTGGGTCTAATATAAGAAAGAATCTAATTTTAAAATAAAGTTTTATAAATTATTACGAATATAAGAAAGAACCAAAATTTAAGATAAAGTGTGCTGAAGATAATAAAGGGTTGAATAAAGTACGTTTGAAAAAGTTAAAATAAACAATAAAAAATTGTGTTTTATTTTAAAACCAAAGTGTCTATAGTAATAAACTAGGAGGAGTGTCGTATAATTCGATCACGTAAGTCATTTGTTTTTCATTATTCTTTTTACTACAACCACCTTCAAACCGCAAAAGCTCCAATCTGGATTCCCGATTTCCTTTCTTCACTGAAGCAAAACTCAAGCATTTTCAAGCAATTTCCCGGAGAGTGCCACGAAAGTCATCAGGTAAGGTTACATTACACAACACACGGAGGGCAGATCATTAATTGTAAGAACGAATGAAATTAGTCCCAAATGGCTGCATTGAGTGACGCCAGATGTTGCAATACAAAGCTCAGATTTGGAAGAACGGAAAAGTACCTGATAACTCCTTCCCTGGAGATAGGACTGAATCCAGCCAATAAAAAAGGACGAGGAAGCCAAGGCTACTAAGCATAAACAAAATCACTAGATGAGATAATTTTTCAAACGCTTTGCTGAAGTCTGTAGTTATACAATCAACATTATTTCAATTTTCCATGAAGCACGTCGAAAAGAGACAAGTTCAACTAAGCTAGTGATCGTAGACTTACCCTCCAGAGAACTGTGCTGATTCCTGGATATAAACGCAAATTGTAAAATGATTCATTCATAGAGTTTCGGAATGCAAGATAATTCAGCAATTGGTCTGTAATTTCCGATATCACCTCTACTGCCTTTGTTGTGAGTAGGGATAATATACGAGATTTTCCAGAGCTTAGGAAATATTCCTGTCTCAAGAGATTTCTGGAAAAAAACTGAAAGAGGATGTGCGAGGATGTTACTGCATTTTTTTTAAGATGATAGCAGGAATACCGTCAGGTGAGTAGTCTTCGTCTAAACTGTTAATATTATCAACGTCAATATCAATATTAGTGAGGGAAGTTTTGGGGTACCCATGTAAATGCTCAAAGTATTTCGTATCCAGTTCAAAATTGTCCTCGTTAAAAGCTTCCGCAAAAAAATTAGCAAAGAGATGGATCATTCGATGAGTTCATTATTTGGATAGTTATCCAAATAATTTAGCGAAGTCGGATATCCATATGTTTTCTTTTTACTATTAACGAATTTCCAGAAGCCGTGAGGGTCCATGGAAAGACTGCATCTCATCTTGTGAATGTATTGAGTATTGAGCGCTTTTCAAAATGAAATATATGTACTTGGAATCTTAGAAATCAATCTTTCAACCGAACTGTGAAGCATGATGATCCTTTTTTGATGCAACATTTACTACAGCAAAAACGCATTTTTCTAGACAAAATATCAAATTAAAACAAATAATATTTTGCAAGAAAGCAATATATGGTACATAATAAAAAAAAAAAAATTTGGTAAAATTCTAAATTCAAACAAATTTTCTTTTAATCTCAAATACTGCAAGGAAACATGTAGTAACCGAAAATAGGCCAATAGTCTATTTTTTGATAACCTATGACCAGCGCTGTAACTAGCTTTTTTAGGGCCCTGTGCAAAAATTTTTTGTTTTTTTATTTTGCATTCCCGTAACCCCCACAGAGGGGAGTCGGATTCTATCTTTTCAGTTGGCCTATCCAGAATATTTACACTAAGTTTTAAGAAAATTTACCCATTATTGACTGAATTCTTGAAGTTTTTCTATTTCAGCCCCCACCGCGAGGAGACATATTTTATTTTTTCAGTTGGTCCATCCCAAACGTACATTTCAAGTTTCATTAAAATCCGACGGTTATTGACCGAATTATTAAGGTTTTTTTATTTACCCTCCCGCAACCCCCACCGGGGGAGACGCATTCTATGTTTTCACTTGCTCTATTCAGAATGTACACACCAAGTTTAAAGAAAATGTGGCCATTATTGAGTGAATTATTGAAGTTTTTCTTTTTTAGCCCCCCACAACCCCCCACGCGGGGAGACATATTTTATTTTTTCAGTTGGTCCATCTCAAACGTACGTTCGAAGTTTCATTAAAATCCGACTATTATTAACCGAATTAGGGAAGTTTCTATATTTCCACCACAACATTTTTTTAAAAAAGTTTTGCGTATTAGTGTTGCTAGATGTAAATTCCATTGAAAAGTTAACATGTTCTGTCTTAGATCCTAGTACACAAACTGTGAAAATCTCATCACAATTGGACGAGCAGTTTCGTTTTTACAACAAGTGCAAAAATAGACTATATTTGGACAAAATGTATTTTTAGACAGTGTTGCCATAGTCGAATATGGCCCAAAAACTAATCAGATCTAAGTTAGGATCAAGTACATGAACTGTGTAAATTTTATCGAAATTGGCCCCACAGTTTAGTCTGAACCGTGCGGACAAAATTTTGTCGTTTTTAGACAAAAAAAGCATTACCAAATAGTGTTGCCATATATTAATTGCGCCCAAAATCTAACACCATCTGGCATTTGATGCAACACCAAAATGGTGAAAGTTTCATGGAAATCGGACCATCCATTCAGATTTTATTAACGATTTAAAAAAGCGGACGGACGGACGGACGGACATGGGGCTAATTATTTTTGACGAAACGGATTTTGCACTTATTTTCATCTTCCTAGCCCTTCTAGATCAAAAGTTAGGTTTTCGCACGATTATAGTACTTTCCTATAAACATTCGTTTATCGGGAAAGTAAAAACCCAAAAATGTAATGAAAATGGTAGTAGAAATGTACAAATGCCTAATGTGGTAAAGTAGAATTCATTGTTTAATTAATAAAATGCAGGAATATTGCGAAAAGAATACAAATTTTGTTTGTTTCTTTTTGGTTAATTTTGTTTGTTTCTTTTTGGTTCGGCTACGACTTTGCGATTTACAGATGTTTGGCTAAATGTAACCTGTGTATGAGAGAGAGGGAGAGGCAAAATAGGTTGAGGGCCTGACGAGAGCCTAAATAAATAAAAGAAGGGTCCATTACCAATTACAGCGGCGGTTATGGACAAACGGGGACCAGCATTCTGCTGTTGGTCCATTCGGGTGGGACGTGCCCCATATAAGTCCGGTTGGCAATAACACCTCTGCCAATCGACCCCGACATGCCTCGCAAGGCTTTCGCGAACGGTTGTTCAAGTTTCGGTGACCACCAAACTAACGAACCTTCCATCTATTCGGTTTCTTTCTCGCGAAACCGAATTTCCTTGCTTGATAGCTCGCGCTATCCCAATAAAGTCTTAACGACATTAAAAATCATTTGCACGCATATAAATTATATGTATACGCGATGATAGGTGGTGGTGAGCAACGACCCACCCCTCCGGCGAGCTAGTTTGTGCAACTCAGCTAGGCGTTCAGCCTTTAGTTGCTCACATTTGCTGCACCATCTCATATCTTCTCGTCGCAAGGAAGAAGATATGCTGAAAAGATCATCTGGGGATTTGCTTTCTTCGTTAAACCCCATTGCAGTGTGTTTTACACATTGCAATATATGTAAACCCCATGTTACAATTTTGGCTATTTTTATTTCGTGTTCTCGGTTCAACGGCATGTCAGATACTGAATTGGTATACACGTAAAAAAAACTGGTAGTATTTTATTTCTGGTAAGCCAATTGGTATACTAGAAATATTGGCTAATGTAGACCCTGTGTAACTATCCCACCCCTGATACTGTATTCGTCTCATTCTCTGGCTGTTTAGTTTTCCGAAGGTTTCACTTGTACCGCGTGTGCACAGCACACATGATTTTTTTTTTCTAAAATTCGCAGGAAACGTCAAAACAACAATGATCATTTATGTGTGATTTCTTTTCATGATCTTTCTATTTAGAAAAATCATGAAACATTACAATTTCTTTTGCTATTAATTTAATGTGTAGTGGTTTGTTTTTTAAGGAAAGTTCACGACTTTTCTATTATCAAGAAGCCGTGGATTCTTTCCTGGAAATATAGTGCAGTATTAATTATTATAAATCTCCAATCAAAAGGAAGTGAAAAAAAGATCCTACAATACGCTTAAAAGGGACCGGTCAGTTGCTTTCAAAGGCAAAATGTATCAAGAAGAGAGAGAATGAAATATTTAAAAACCTTCCATCGAACAGATAATATGACGTAATAATTCTCGAAATTCAATAAATGATAATTCAGAAATGTGTTATCTGATTTTGATGAAATTTACGATGTGAGTTGGTTATTTGTTAACTCGATTTGGTATTGCATTTCAGTAAAATCGACCCAGGGAGCGAAGTTATAAAGACCAAAAAGTTTCCGTTTTTTATGGTTTTTTGGATTTAATTCGATAATTTGTGGAGCAATTTTGTTTAAATTATTTACATGGATTGACTACATAAATACATGATACTATGTTAAACTTCAGTAAAGCGGTTCAAAGATATTGGAGAAAGGAATAGTTGTAGGAAAAAATAACCATGTTTATCCAGTCTTTTCCATGTACTTTAAAAACTAATACCATGTTTCCATCTGCCTCAAATCTCGAGATTTTGCTAGATTTCGCCAAATCTACATCCAAATCTACTAGATTTCCCATACAAATAGAGGATTTCAAAATCTCGAGATTTCAATGAGATTTTGTTGAAACCTCCTTCAAAATCCCGTAAAATTTTTGTTTCAACCCTGCAAACTTTTTCTGCGCTATTCAGCCTGTATTGAGAAATTTGAGAAAGACAAAGCAAAGTTATACAGAAAAACTTTAAAAGGTTATTAATTTTGGTAGTTTCACTATCGAAATATGAATATGAATCGACTTGTTTATCTGAACAACTGGATTTTATAAGCATGGCTAAACATTGTCCAAACATTTCACCTAGTTCGTAAAGCAGTCGAAGTATATACTGGTATAATGATCCTATTATATAGAAATTAAACTTCTGATTTTCCATAATTAAATTTAAAAGAAACATACCGGGTGGCGCAAAATGTTGTGGTTTGAAATATTTACAATTTTTATTTTTTTTATTTTTTTTATTTCAGGATTTTGTAAAACAGGCTTGGGGAGTTTGAAATGGAACAATACAACGAACCAAAATCATTGAACTTTATTTCCGGTAAAAAGCAGAAGAAAATCCAGATTTTAATCACAATTTTTTAATGAGCGATGAAACTATTTTGCAATTAAATGGCTTCGTAAACAAGCAGAAATGCAGTATAGGCGCTACGGACAACGACGTCAACACGGTCTCTTTTTTGTATAAAATTGTAAAAAATCACCAACACACACAGAGATAGATGTACTCTTGGCTACGTAACTTTTGCAAATGTCAAGCTATGACGCCAAGATTTAGAGGGAATATCAATAACAGATGTACCAATTTTACGAAAAAAATAGAACTAAAACCGAAACGATGGGAGCGGCACACGGCGGCCATTCCGGTTTGTTTTTGATCAAGGTAGTATGTTTTTATTATCAATAATGATAATATAAATAAAAACTCTAATAAATTGTTCGGTTAATGATGATTCATTCTAATGCCTAAAATATCGGAATTTAATTTTCTGTAAAATAATATTTGAGGGATTTTATGTTTTTCCTTTTACCTGTTTTGTGGAAAGTAAAATGATTTCAACATGTGTACAGAAGTAATTAACTGTAAGTTTGATCCTCGTCCTAATTAGGGTCTGCAACGCGAAGCGTTCCGTAGGTGTTTTTAAAGATAAATTTATACTCAAGATAAAAACTGCTGTAAAAATGTAAACAATAGTTTTGCCACATTCGAAGCGTTTAAAATTTAATTTTGGTAGTTAATTTGAGCGTATATTTTTTTAAAAATTGTGCCAAAAATTTTAACCGTTTAGTTGTATTCTCATCAGCCAGCCATCGTTGCATTAGAAGAAACGTTGGTAAAAAGAACATTGGTATTCTTTTTACCAAACAATATTTCCTTTTAAATTCGTAGACGCAAGTTTTACGAGAAATATTGGAACAAAAAGTGAGCTAAACACACCCATATACATCATATCATAGATAAAACAATATAGAAGATTTAGCAACATGTAAAATTTTTTCTTCAATGTATTTTCAATGCATCTGTTAAAAAATACGTCATCCATGCATTGGTACGAAAAAAAAAATTATAATACCGGTTTTGATAGAATAGAAAAAATAAATGGGACGGGAGATGGAATAAAATGAAAAATGCTTAGAAGTCAGGTTTTGAATGTTGAAACGAGAGGCTGGATGAAGTCACGAATCCAGCGGAGAGTTTTTGGTTTTACCGAGAAACAACGTTGAATGCACGCAAATCAGGATGGGTTTTTTTTATTTTCCCAATAATTATAGAAATAGTACAAAGTAAATTAAAAAAAAAGGAACGAGTATCTTCCTTATGGGGGAAAACATGAGATTATTAATATGTCTTTTGTTGGTAGGCTGTTGATTTGATTTTTATCAGTGTAAGATAGTAATACATGGTTCTTCAAACAACACTATTCGCTAAAAATCCACCACACTTTTTTAAGAAAGTTCTTTTAATAAAAAAAAAAAAAGTAAGAAAGAAAATTAAGAAATACGAAAAGCTTAAGTTTTTTTTAATTAAATAATTATTAATTACTCCGGAAAAAAAATGACTCAGAAATTTTTACTTGAATTAAAAAAAATACAAATGCTTGTGTAAATATCATTCTGCCAGAAGAAAAGAGAAATTAAACTTTTCAAATTCAAGAAAAAATGTGTTAGAAAGACATACAAAAGAGAAGAAAAAAGAGTACCGTTTTCCCAATGCGTTTTTTTTGCATACGCCCAGGCTAAAAACATATTAATGTAAAAAGCATCAACAAAACGCAACGTTTTCTTAATGCGTTTTTTTCATATTAATTTCAAAATGTGTTGCATGCGTTTCGTAACGCGTTTTCGTCACGCGTTTTTTTCATGACCCCAGGCTCAAGATATATAGGTCTGTTTTATTTGCCATACCCTACCCTGGAGCAGAGTAAGTTAGGGTTGTCAACAGGTCACTTTTAAAGAGAACATGTTCCTTTTTTGAACTAAAATACTTTGTTCTCTATCTTTTTTCATAAATATTCAATTTGTTCTCTTTTTTTGCAAATTCCCTTTATTTGTTTTTACGGCATTCCAAATCTTCTTGAAAGAATTTCATCCAAAGTCTTTACCTAGAAAGCAAAAAAAAAATCAAAGAGAAACCCAACTCTCAAAAATATGAACATAAACAAAATTTCACCACGAATAGGAGAGGTAAATTTTTAAAAATTTTCGTGGATAGCTACGCTGATCATCATTTAAAAATTTGATGTCGATGGCGTAGTGGGAAAACACGTTATTTAGTAGAATGATCATTTAAAAGATAGAACTCAATAGTGCACTGCTTGCGATAAAAAAATACACATGCTTTACGGGCATAGAAAATTCAAAAAATGAAGCATTTTGTACAGTTTGCCGTATCGTAGTTTCAGTAGCAAATAAAGGGAAATATGACTTAGAGCAACACATTTCCTCTCTTAAGCATAAAGGTACTGTATCTGCAGGCCAAACTTCGAAATCGGTATGTGATTTTTTTCCAGAAAAATTTTCAACACTGGACAAAGAAGTATCAGCCGTTGCATATTCTTACAGTTGTTTATAATTATAAAAACGTTTCTTGCTGTGATTTTGATAATGAAATTAGAACCAAAGACAAACTATTAGCCCAAATCAGCAGTGCTGATAAATATAAGGAAGATTAAGAAGTTGTTTCTGACGAAAAAGATTAAATTTTCTATTTGTTCAGTTTTAGCTTGAATTTGTTAATCTTTTTTTAATATGAACATGTACCCCGTACCTAAAATATCTGTTTTCCAAAGTTCTATTTACTTTGCAGGTTTTTTTTGTCATTATTGGGGTTGGGCAAAATGCCGGGCAGTTTTTTTTATTTTAATACATTTACATAGATGTATTTCACTTTAATTAAAAAAATTTGTTACTACAAGAATTTTGTATATGAATTTTCATAAGATATATTTTTTAATAAGTTCTCTTTTTTTATTTGCATAATCTGACAACCCTAGGATAAGTGGAAAATAAAACGAGCAGGAGTGGCAGAAAGTTTAAATTCAAATATTGGTTCTTGTCCCGACTAGCTTTGTAAGCTCTCAGCACACTTTTCAACTTTGCTTTTAATATTCTTAATGTAATTTTAATTAATATACACTCCCAGATACTTGATTAGCAACACTTTTATTTTTAAAGTCATTAATGACATAATGGTGCGAATTCTTAGAAACTTTTTCCATAATATTCATTGCCCATTATTCTGTTCTACCTGATGACCCAGATGTGGGAATAACCCAAGCCTGAGTAGAAATTCCCATTTTTGTCATTTTCGCTACTTGCACCGAGACACTTGATTAGCGCCATCAGTTTTCTTTAAGCTTCGAAGGGGAACGGTGATCTTCTAAAAGCAATTTATCGTTAAAAAACAAGTGTGTTACTTGTCTGCTTTACCTTAGTGAAGTTTTTGTTCCACCTGGACAGAAATGGGGTGTGGAAAATCACTAACCGAAACGGAAATTGGAAAAATCACTTCACTGAAAGAAAAAAATTATTCCAATCGCGATATTGCCACGCGAAATGGTGGAGATCCT
The DNA here is from genome assembly GCA_963422695.1 of Xylophagus ater. Classification (NCBI taxonomy): domain Eukaryota; kingdom Metazoa; phylum Arthropoda; class Insecta; order Diptera; family Xylophagidae; genus Xylophagus; species Xylophagus ater. The sequence continues at coordinate 39,313 of CAUJSI010000003.1, forward strand.
TTGACTATAAATCATCTTATCAAAACAAAGAAAATTACGGAGAAAATCGAAAAGAGCGCACATGCAAAGCAACTACAGAACGAGAAGGTAGGGTCATTGTACGGGAAACGTCGAATCCTGTGGCAACTGCTCGTAAAATTAAGGGGAAAGTGGGAACAACAGCGAGTGTCCATACAGTTCTCAGGATGATCAAGCAGTATCCACACCTCCGACGTCAAAAAATACAAGAAAAAACACGTTTACTTCAACCTCATAAGAATGCTAGATTCGAGATTTGCGGGAACATTTACAGTGGAAGCAACTAATTTTTTCCGACGAGAAAACATTTAATTTGGATGGCCCTGATGGTTTTCGACATTATTTCCACGATTTGAGAGAATGCAAGTTATTTTTCTCCCGTCGACTCCTGGAAATGGAGAAGATCTTTTTTGACGAAATGTTCGAGCATCAAACACTCGTCTTCCAGCAAAACAACGCATCCTTCCATACAGCGGAATGTGTTAACACGTGGTTTTCGGACAACAATATGAATGTTTTGAACTGGCCACCTCTGTCACCGGACTTAAATTTAATAGAAAATCTTTGGGAATGGCTATGGCGTAAAATCTATGCGAAAGGAAGGCAGTATGACACCAAATTAGAACTTATTGAGGCCATTGAAGCTGCCTTTGAAGAAATTCCAGAAAATTACCTTCATTCATTGTACAACTCTTTAGAAAATAGAATTTTTGATGTAATTCGTAATAATGGTGGCAACACTAAATATTAATAAAAAATAAATGATAAAAATCTGGAAACTATAGCCTTTATTTATTCATGGCGCTAATCAAGTGTCTCGGTGCAAGTAGCCAAAATGACAAAAATGGGAATTTCCACTCAAGCATGGGTTATTCCTACATCTGGGTCATCAGGTAGAACAGAATAATGGGCAACGAATATTACGGAAAAAGTTTCTAAGAATTTGTACCATTATGGCATTAATGACGTTAAAAATAAAAGTGTTGCTAATCAAGTGTCTGGGAGTGTATAATAATCTTCAATATAAATTAAAATATTCTTATTTTACCCTTTTTCGGTAGTCACCGTTTTATTAACTGATACATAATAAATAAATAACAGATTTCTAAACAGTACTAATAACATTATAAGTTTAATTTTGCAGGGAAATTTTTAGCTAATACACTTTTTATAGTAGAAAACTGAATTTCGGTGTGAGAGCTACACCTGAACAGCGATTCAGGCGTACATTTGTCGACGTTTTTTGCCACCTTTTTTGACAAATTTCCCTAATATAAAAAAAAGGGTTTGCCACCTCGCTTAATCTAATTTCGAAAAGTAAATTATTTATACTGTCGGGAAATTTTTTACACCAATTTTTCTGACGTCCTCTCGAGTTCGTCCGAGTTTTTTTTAAAGAATTAGTTTAAAAGGTTTTGTTATTTTAAATTTGAAAAAAAAATTGGAATTGGAAAAAATTGAAATGGTAAGTTTTTATTTAACTTAAGTTTTATTTGTGGTATGTATAAAGAAAATATTTTTAGTTTAAAAAGTAATAACAGTGCCTATTATTATTTTAGATAATTTACGAAAAAAATCATAACAGCGATTCAGGCGTACATTTGTCGACGTTTATTGCCACCTTTTTTGAAAAATTTCCCTAATATGAAAAAAAGGGTTTGCCACCTCGCTAAATCTAATTTCGAAAAGGAAATTATTTATACCGTCGGGAAATTTTTTGTCACCATCTTTTCTGACACATTCTCGAGCTGGTCAGTATTTTTCCATTAGTAAATTTTATGAAAGATTTCTATGATTTAGTGTTAACACTAGGGCATGGTTTGAACAAGTAATTAATTCCGCCAGCAAAATTAATCCAAATTTTGATTATTCAAGGCCAAAAAATTAATTCCTTCATTTAAGAGAGAAATATTGTTGAAAAGGGACAACTAGATGCGATCTTCCCAATGCTTTGTTTGAAAATGACAGAAACAAAGAATTCCGCACAAAAGAAGGGAAGAAAATTACAAATTTTCCATTAGAAAGAATGAAGTAACCTATAAATTAAATATACTCTATTTTACAACGTGTTTCTCATAAGATAATTGGAGCAAGCGAGAGTTTAGATAGCCTCATAATAGTCTTACGGGTTTTGCACTACAGAAAGAATGAAACAAAGAAAGCAATCCAAATTTTTTTTAACTCAATATTCGTAAACAAAAACCTTATACATATTGTATTTTCCAAACACTTTTTCAAGTATTGGTGCATGTACGAATAATAAGTAGAAGAGAATTTTTGTTAATATTTTAAGTGTTAAGGCCGAAATACATTGAATGCAGTAATGCAGCAAAAAACACATGCAGCATTTTATGATTTTCAATTAAAATAATTAATTACTCTTCCATTCTGTTATTTGACGGCATTTCACGTTTCGGAAAATAAACAACAAAGTTAAAGTTGGTTATTCTGATCATTCATGTTTATGTTGATTAATCAGATGCAGTAGCAGCGAAATTTGAAATTTCTCAAACTTTTTTGCGGCAAATAAATAACTGCAGCAAAAAGTGCTGCAATGAGCCATAAGAAAACAAGCGCTCAAATTATTCAATGTATTTCGGCCTTTAGTTCCTGTATAAATAGTGCAGTGGCGTGCGGTGGGTTATCAGGCAGGGTCTGCAGAGAATAATAATAAAACAACTAACGTGCAGAATTTTTCCTGCACATCTTGCTTTAAAAAAAAAACTGGTCATATGGTTTTACTACAGGTTAATTTCTATACTCTCTTTAAAGTTAAAATTTCAAAACTATTTTTGCAGTAACTTTACTATAAGTTCGTGTTCGTTGATAGTAAGGCGATGTGTTTAAGATAGGCTACGATGTAGTATTATTAATTTTTCTACTACTGTTAGCTGAAATTGTTCTGTTGAAATTCGTTTACTCTTTTTCTGACACAACAAAATTGTTTTTCAGCCTATTATTTCGAACATCATCATAAAACGTCACCAGAGTTAGTCACAAAGATATTACACTTTCATAGATATTTCTTCGAGGTGTGGAACGTAGGCCAGCAGGCACTGCCGGAATACAGACAAGCGAATGGGCACAATATCTAAATGTGTTGAATTATAAAAAATCTGATTACAGAAAGATACACAGGGTGCAGAAAATTATTGTCACACGCCATTGGAATAGTGATCCAAATTTTTTACATAAGTGTTAGAATTGTTCATAAAAATAAATCTGTTTCTATCTCTGTTTTGCTAACATAATGTAATCAGAAAAAAGTATATCTATCATTTTTTTAATAAAGAGAATCATATGTATTTTTAAGAGAATATTTTTTATTTTTTTTTTCATATAATAGGTTTTCTCTCTTGGAAATTACTCGATTTCGCTCGAAAAGTTTTTTTTACTTAAGCAGGAATTAATTACCACAAGGCTTCAATTACTCGCTTGTTCACGAACCTCGAAAAGTAATTAATCACGCCATGCCCTAGTTAACACATACTGAATCAGAATTTTCTTCAGAAGAAAAGCAATCAGTGGAACAGTTGAAAATCTATTCCTTTTTTCGGTTTTGGAGTTATACTAAGCTGTCAGATTTATATTTACAAATGCGTCCAAGTTGGAAATATTGAGAGCATCGAATGTTTAAAATGTGTAATTTTTTTTTTTTAGGTTAAGTACGCCCAAAAATTTTTCTCTGAAAGAAATTCCGGCAGGGAACGATTGGTAATGACATGAAATCAATTGATAATCAGCTGATCCGAAATTAAATTCTTTTTGAGGGAAATATATTTTCATAATTTTTGGAGAAGATAGTAAATTAAATCAAATCGTGTTAACAAAAATATCAGGATTATATAATTGCTGATATTTTGTAATCATTTTTGAAACAAGTTATTCCATATGGTGTACAAAAAAAGCAAATGAAAAAAAAAATTTTTTTTCTGAATAGAATTCTGATTTAGGCCTAAGTTATAGGACGATCATTGTAATGAAGAAAATTTTGGAACTAGTGAAAACCGAACATTTTTCTTTGATTTTCAATGATATACCTCTTTTACGAATGTCAGAAAAAGTTTCAGTAAGATATTCGTTCACAACTAAGTCGTGTAATGGTTTCTTATAAGAAAGTTTTTTCACGAATTCAATTTGATTATTTCTTCCTTTTCCTTTCTTTACCGATGAGCCGCAAATTTTATCCATTTTTTTATATACATTTTTATACATTATAATTATTTTCTTATTGGGACGCTGAAGTTTGAGGTTAGAACATCGACGAAAAATTTCTGATGTGATTTCTTCATTATTGCATTATTTTTTTTAAAGAAATAATCTTTGTAATAGGTTAATTTTCCATTGTAAAATTATTTCCTTCATTACAATGATCGTTCTATAACTTAGGCCTTAGTATGTCTTAACCCTAAAGGCTCAAATATAATGTGCTCTGCCTGGCATAGGAAAACACAAAAAAACTGAACGAATGCAACCTTATGCCAGCTTATGCATGTCAAATCCGTAAAACTGATTATAATGTGCATAAGCAAGAATAACCGTTTGCCTCAAAAAATTTTGTTTTTTTAATTGTTTTTTGTAATGTAAGTGATTTTAAAAAATTGAAAATCGTTTAGAAAACAATTTTTCAAAAAAAAAAACCAAATCGTCCAGTCACGTTTCATCAGAAAAATATTTCCAATTGAACTGTCAAAATTTCCGTACGGAATGTACTAACTGATTTGTATTGCTTAAACATAACGAAACGGAAATCTAACTTAACGAATGCACGCGTATGCATAATATAATCTTGGAATAGGATTCGTGTATATTAGTACATCCTGTCAGTTTTGCTATGCCAGGCAGAGCACATTATATTTGAGCCTTTACTCTCAATTAAAATTTTTTTTACTTCAGTACTATTTAGCACTAAATTAACCCCTTTACGCACAATTTTGTTTGAAAAATACCGTCAAAAAAACATCAAATTTTTTTATTTAAGAAAACACATTCTAGAACCTTGTTTTGGCAAAAAATAAAAGAAAAAATTGAAAATCAATCAGAATTTTTCGCTATCAGCGAAATATGACCGCTCGAAAAATATCAAGTGTGCGCAAATTTGCCGATTTTGCGCGCTCGAATTCACTCGAGTGTGCTAGTTAAGGGGTTAAATAAAATTATTTTTCTCAAAGGAAAAACAAACTAGATAAAAATTAATTTGTAAAATTATAACACAAGTACATTACATCCTAGATTTAAATTATTAACAGGTACACCACAATGGAAAAATAACAATTCTAACGAAAAACAAACTTTTAGGTAAAAAAAAAAAATAAATAAACAAAAAATGAGCGTAATCTCCGCATAAGAAAAATATTTGTTTCGAACACAATGACTAAAAACAGGTTTACTTGCACCCATCCTGACACATTTTGCTATCTTTGTAGATGCCATGTATGGTGACTTCATACGTTACTTCGACAAATGGTTATCCTGTTCTTAAAAAAAAAAATAACAATTCCATTAGCCAAAGTTCCCCAGGCAAAATTTTCTTGTTGAAAAATCATATTTATTAAAACAAAGCAAAAATTTATAGCAAATTCAATACACAAACCTAAGTCGTTTTAATAAAGCTTTAAAAATATTGCACACATTCGAAATTTGTTGAAAGCAGCACAGAAATATTCAACAAATAAGAAACCCAAAAAATCCTTCCCACATTCTTTAGTTTTATAAAATTCAGGCAAAGAAATCGCAATATGTGATAAATTACACGCATAGTACCATTTACTGCCAGACAATCCTAATAAAGTCTAACTACCTACGTCGTGCCAAACTTTAGTCGGAGATAAATCCTGTGTTTCTTTTCCCCGTGTTAATACAAATGAAATAAAATAAAATTTTCTATGAAATTAATATTCAGTAGGCCGATTCCAAATTTACATAAATAAATTAAATGACTGGCCAAATATGTTTCAATATATTTTCTTTGTAAATAATGTTCCAATTAATGTCAGGGGCATATAAATACATGTTAGTAATTCTGTATGAATTTTTCTTGTTGTGGAGGTTGACATTGTGGGCATCAAATTTTTGGCTCCATGTTCATGTAACCAAGAGCCAACCAAATATACAATACAAAATTTTTTCGAATTTATTCAACATTTTATTTTAGGCATTGCATTCTATAATAGTTAATAAAAAACATCTTTTTAAATGTGTATGCCCTATGGTAGGTACTAAGGCCTAAGTTATACGACGATCATTGTAATGAAGGAAATTGTGGAACTAGTGAAACCGAACGTTTTTCTTTGATTTTCAATGAAAGGTGGTTATACCTATTTTACGAATGTCAGAGAAACTTACAGTCAGGAATGGAATTTTGTATTTCGATCCAACTGAATTTTCGATTCGATTTAATATTCGATCTGAATTCTTTTTGGCATCCTGTAAAATCATCGTATCGTAAATTAGTGTGGCCTTTGAGAATTCCACGCAAATGGTATAAATTTTCAAATTGCCCGATGAAATGTAATGAAATTTTGACAGCTGGTAGTTTTTTTTTTGAAAACAATAATTTAAAATGTTTGTGTTTTAGATTTGTTTTTAGTTTTGAATTATTTTTAAATTAATATTTAATAATTAATATTAAAATTGTTGGTCTCAGTGAAACAAAATATCTTTAAGTGTCTTCGGTCCTAAATTTGGCGTCGTTTTTTTTATTTTGTTATACTTATAATTTTCACTTCGCTCTTAGGGCCATCTTATTTGGTTGTAATTTCATGAAAATCTTGATAATTTTTTTAAATTCAATACTTTCAAGTTAACTTTTGCAAGCTTGGGATTTTTTTGCATGAACTCAAGTGAAAAAAAAAATTTTTAAAAAAATATTTTATTTTTTTTTTTTTGTGAAAACTACAATAATTTAGTAAAAATTTAAGGAAATAATTGTCAAATTTCTTGTACTTGGGTTTTTTTCATTAAAGAAATTAAAAATATGACAATAAACATAAAAAAAACATGTTTTCGACAACTCAACACTGATCGAATGAATTTTATACGATCCCAGTATAAAATATTTTCGATCCAATTTTAGCCGATACCAAATTGGTTGGTCGAAGTCGTATATACGATCCAATTGGGTCAAATCGAAATACAAAATTCCATTCCAGATTTTCGTTCACAGCTGATGGTTTCTTATAAGAAGAAGGCTTTTTTCATCGAATCCAATTAGATTATTTCATTTTTTTCAAATATTATTATTTTCTTATTGGGACGCTGAAGTTTGAGGTTAGAATATCGACGAAAAATTCCTGATGATGGAATCAACTTGGCAGTTCTCCAGTGAAAGAATGAAATTCAAACGCAGTCCACAAAACAGCTGATCGATTAAAACATGTTACCGTCATTCAAATTATAAAAATCATTATAAAAAACAAATTACGTGATATACCTAAGATTTTTTATTTAAAATCTATTTACTAAACTTTTTCCCATGTTTTGCATTATTTTTAAAAAAAAAAATAATCTTTGTAATAGGTTAATTTTCCATTGTAAAATAATTTCCTTCATTACAATGTTCGTCGTATAACTTAGGCCTAACAGAGGATATATTATTTTTGTCACTAGATTTGTAACACATCGAAATAGTCATTGTAGAAAGGTTTCAAGGGTACGGTTGTGTAAAGAATGAGAAGAGTTCTGCATGCCCGCCCCTCGATCCGTCCATATACAAGATAATTCAAAATGTGTTATCCGATTTTGATGAAAATTACAACGTGAGTTGGTTCTCCCTTAACTTGGTGTGGTCTTACATTTCAGCAAAATAGGTTCAGGGGCAGTCAAGTTACAAAGATACCAGGATAGCGATAATACTGTCGTTCTTCACCTTTTTTGAAAAATTTCCCTAAATTTTAAAAGAGTATTGCCATTTCACAAAATTTAATTACGAAAAGGAAATTATTTATACTGTCAGGAAATTTTTTTGCCACCAATTTTTCTGACGTCCTCTCGAGCTAGTCAGTATTTTCCGTTAGTAAATTGCATGAATGATTTCGTTAATTCGAAATAAAAATTTTTTTTGTCTGATTAAATTATTTTTTACCTTAGTACTCTTTAGCACCAAACTAAAAAAAAATTAATTTTCACTTTTAGAAATAATAATTTTGACGAAAAGCAACAATTTTTAAGATAAAAAAAAAATGACAGCCTAATCTCCGAATAGGAAAACCATCTGTTTCGAATGATTAAATCCACGCACACTTGCACACACTGATGCATTTTGGCAGCTTTATGGATGCCATGTATGGTGACTTCAAACGTCAGTTCGAATTGTGACAAATAGCAATCCTAATCGCTATCCTGAGGGACCAAAAATTTCGCCTTTTTTGTTTATGGTTTTTCGCATTTCATTCGAAAATTTGTGTAGCTATTTGGTTTGAATTATTTACATGGACTACTACTAAATTTCAGTGCAATTTGGACAAGGCTAAGGCCTAAGTTATGGGACGATCATTGAAATGAAGGAGATTGTTGAACTAGTGAAAACCGAACGTTTTTCTTTGATTTTCAATGAAAGGTGGTTATACCTCTTCTACGAATGTCAGAGAAACTTAGTCAGATTTTCGTTCATAGCTAAGTCGTGTAATGGTTTTTTTCATCAAATCCAATTAGATTATTTCTTCCCTTTCCTGTTTTTGCCGATGAGTCACAAATTTTCTACAATTTTTTTATATATTATTATTTTCTTATTGGCACGCTGAAGTTTGAGGTTAGAATATCAACGAAAAATTCCTAATGAAGGAATCAACTTGGCAGTTCTCCAGTGGAATCAAATGAAATTGAAACGCAATCCACAAAACAGCTGATCGATTAAAACATGTTTCGTCATTCAAATTATAAAAATAATTATAAAACATAAAGTAATTAAAAATCGGCCCATAGCCGATTTTTTGATGCCCTATGGTAGAAATGGGAGAGAAAAATTGTGAAAACTACCAATATATCAAGATTTTTTCTTCATAACTTTTTTTGCCCTTTTCAAAATTTTCTCTAATTTGTAAGTAACCCAGACCCTGGTAGTATAAGTCCAATTTGCAAATTTTATTCAAATCGGTGTATTAGTTCCGAATATACATCAAAAAAACTTTCTGAACAGGCTTATTTCCTCCTACAACTATTTATTTCTCCACTATCCTTAGACTGATATCACTGAAATTTACAATGGTATCGTCTATTTATGTAGTCAACCAATTTGATTAATTTAAACAAAATTGCTTTACAAATTTTCTAATTAAATACGAAAAACTATATAAAAAAAACGACAAAACTTTATGGTAACTCTTGTTTCTGCTTAATAACTTCGCTGCCCCTCAGTCGATTTTGCTGAAATGCAATACCAAATCCACTAGAGCAATAACCAAGTAGCATTCTAAATTTCATCATTGGATAACGCGTTTTTGAGTTATCTTGTCCACGGACGGACGGTAGTACCTAACATGGAGCATTAATATAGGGAATTTTTTTAAAGAATTTTGGCTCATTTTCAAAACCCAATTACCCCAATTAGTTCTGCCAGAATTTCACAATTTTTTTCATAAATTTTCTATAAAATATCACCTTTTAAGCGCGCTATAACATAACTTGATAGGCTTATAACTACTAAAGTTATACGACTCTAAAGCCATCTATTAGAAAAAAAACGCCACGAACTTTCTACTTAACGCAAAATTTCAAGGTTTTTTTCTCCATAACTTCGTTTCTACATTCTCAAATTGGCTCAAATTCACAGGTGTGCTGGACTCTAATAGCATAAACACGTTTCGTAAATTTGATTGAAATCGGTATATAACTTTTTAAAATACATCGGGAAAACTTTATGAACAGGCTTATAGGTTACAACTATTTCTTTCTCCACTATCCTTGCATCGATTTAACTGAGATTTAACACGGTATCATCTATTTATGTACTTAACCTATGTAATTAATTTAAACAAAATCGATTGACAAATTTTCCAATTACATCCGAAAAACCGTAACCAAAAAAACGACAAAACTTTCTGGTCACCCTGGTTTTTCCTTTATAACTTTGCTCCCCGTGGATCGATTTTGCTCAAATGCAATACCAAACGCAGTTAAGGAATAACCAACTTACATTCTAAATTTCAACAAAATCGGATAACGCGTTTTTGAGTTATCTTGTCCACAGACGGACGGACGGACGGACGGACGGACGGACATGCATAAATCGATATAACTTTTGATTCCCTGCACAACCATATCCTTGAAATTTTTCTGCGATGATTATTTCTATGCGTTACACACTTAGTGACAAAACTAATATACCCTCTGGTAGTACCTACCATAGGGCATAAAAACAAATTACGTGATAATCCTAAGATTTTTTATTTAAAATCTATTTACTAAACTATTTCCCATGTGTTGCATTATTTGTTTTTAAAGAACTAATCTTTGTAATAGGTTAATTTTCCATTCTAAAATTATTTCCTTCATTACAATGATCGTCGTATAACTTAGGCCTAATGGAAAATAAGTCTGTTCATTAAGTTATTTTGATGTACCTTAAAAACTAATACACCAATTTGAATAAAATTTGCAGAATAGATTTATATATATTTTTCGATTTCTTACTAAGATTATTTGGTGTTTTTTTAAAATATAATATGTATATATGTAGAAGTGCTTGGTTTGCAAAAGAATGAATTTGATTTGCAAAAGAATGAATTTAATTTGCAAAAGGTGAATTTAATTTGTAAAACGTTGTAAGGTATAAAAAACTTATGCTAATATGCTTCAAAATATGACATTCCGCCTTTAAATTACGCATCAATTAAACAAATTTTAATTACATTTTCAAAACAAATTTCTTCGAAAAATCTCATTTTTGTTCTGGAACGATAGAAAATGCCTACACAATCATTATTTTATATAAATTTGCGCATTTGTAGTATAATTTTTGTTGCAGAACCTTTTTAAAATTCTGAGCTGAAATACCCGATGCCGACGTCGGTAAGGATTTGCATGAAGTTGTGACGAAAAATATGATACATGAACCTTGCGGTACACTGAATCCAAATTCACCATGCATGATAGACGGAAAGTGCTCTAAGCGATATCCTTGAGCATTAATATCCAACACAGTTACAGGAAACGATGGATATCCTTTATACAGAAGATCAGCTGAAGATGGCGGTGAATTAGCAACCATACAAATGCCAAACGGTGAAATTGAAGTAGATAACCGGTGGGATGTTCAATATTCGCCTTTGCTATCAAAAACATACAAAGCGCACAAAAATGTGGAATACTGTAACTCCGTTAAATAGATCAAATATATTTGTAAGTACGTGAATAAAGGCAACGACATGCCACTTTTTGGCGTGCAATCAGAAAGAAGTGACAGGAAGGGCGGTATACATATCGATGAAATCGCACAGTATCACACTAGAAGATACATAAGCAGCAATTAAGCTGTATTGCAAATTCTTTCATTTCCAATACATGAACGAAAACCAACTGTTCACTTAGCAGTACATCTAGAAAATGTCCAACACGTCTATTTCACAGCTACAAATGTGCAACAAATTGCTGTGAATCCACCGGCTACAACCTTAACTGCTTTCTTCACGTTATGTTAAAATGACGTGTTTGCGAAAACACTGCTGTATTCGGAAGTGCCTACGTATTACACATGGAATGCGAGTAGAAAATCATTTGAACGATCCAAACGAGGAGAGAGAGTCGACGGACAACCTGGCATATTCAAAGAAACTACGATAGCCAGACTACACCGTGCATCTCAATCAAAGTGAATGCTTCTTTCTTCACATGCTGTTGATAAATGTGCCCGGTCCAATCTCTGTCCACCAATTGAGAATTGTCAACGGTGTTACAGATGCCGCTTTCCGCAGTGTTAAGCTCTGAATTTATTGGAGAACCACCGACACTGGGATGTATGCATTAATGACGCGTGCAACACATCATATCCAAATCAAATTCGTGCATTGTTGGCAATTATGTTAACCGTCTGCTCTCCTTCATCTCCAACAGAGTTATGGGAGAAATCGCACATGGCTGAAGATATACACTGCGCGGCACTTGGATAGCACCATTTTAATTTTTATCGTCATTTATGGCATAATAGTGCAAATTCTTAGAAACTTTTTCCATAATATTCATTGCCCATTATTCTATTCTATCTGATGACCCAGATGTAGGAAATACCCTTGCTTGAGTGGAAATTCCCACTTTTGTCTTTTCGGCTACTTGCACCGGGGCACTAGGTTAGCACCACCAGTTTACTTCAGGCTTGCAAGGGTCTTCCAAAAACAATTTATTGTTAAAAAACAATTGTGTGATTTGTCTGCTTTACCTTAGTGAAGTTCTTATTCCACCTGGACAAAAATGGGGCGTGGAAAATCACTAACCGAAACGGAAGTTGGAAAAATCACTTCTTTGAAAGAAAAAAATTATTCCATTCGCGATATTGGCATGCAAATTGGTCGAGATCCTTAGACTACAAGTAGATTTGTCAAAAATAAAGAAAATTACCGGAAAAATCGAAAAGGACGCACATCCAAAGCAACTTTCGAACGAGAACATAGGGCCATCTTACGGGAAGCATCGAATTCTGCGGCAACTACTCGTAAAATTATGGAGGAAGTGGGTAGTACGGCTAGTGTCCATTCTGTTCTCATGGTAATTAAGCAGTATCCAGACCTCCGAGCACTTCCGACGTGTTTCTTCGACGACCAAATTGATTGCTAAGAATTTGCACCATTATGCCATACATGACGATAAAAATTAAAATGGTGCTATCCAAGTGCCGTGCAGTGTATAATCCGTCGAATACGCATGGAAAATTCAAATATGAACATGGAATTCACAGCAGAAATCTACAACGAAGTGTTGATAATTATTGAAGATTTGTGCTTAGAAATCGCCAACAAAGTTCGCAATCAATTGGGAATGCCATCACCCAATCGATCTGCTGCTGCTTTGTTTGATGTCGTGAACAAAATTACAACACGAGTGAAAGTGGAGGGTCGTGACTGCCTGCGGAGGTGGGGCTAATTCAATATTTGTCTAAAAAAAAGTTTATTCAATATTACAATATTGTAAACAAATTTAAGTTTGAACTTCATCCTAGAGGTATTGCAATCGAAGTGGACACCGATTTTTATCTGATTGGTTTCTCAAAAATATATAATGATAGTTTAAGGTACTTGTACATACATACATTTTACGGTGACGAATGTTCGCAATGGATTACAACTCTTTCTAGAGCGCCAAATAGAAAACATTTGTCTGTGAAATGAAATGTTCAATAAATATTTGTCAACGAAAATATGGAGCCGACATATTATTATCGAAAACAATAACCAACATTGTAATTTAAAATCGGCTAATCGAAATGAGACTAAAAAACATATATTAACTGAAAAGTGGCCTATAGCGGATCTTTTGATGCCCTATGACAAAAACGGGACAGAAACGCTGTCAAAAATAACAATATTTCAAAGTTCTTTCATCATAACTTGGGTTCCTCCTTTCAAAATTCCTTTTAATTTGCAGGTAACGTAGACCCTAAATAGCATAAATCTAATCAAATCTGTGTATTAGTTTTTAAAGTACATTAGGGCTCGTCACGCGTTAGTTCGTAAACTTGCGAAATTATTTGATTATTTTTGACAATTCGTTGAACCAATCAAAATTTTCCATTTTTGACAAATGCATTTTTGAATTTATTTTAACGATTTTTTTTGGAAATGAATACCAAAAACTATGAAATTGTATAAAATTCCAGGAAAAAGGAAATTAGTGCAATTTTTAATTGAAAATGTTTTGTTTTAAAATACTAAAATGAAAAATTATATTTGCGAAACGCTGTCACGGGTGCAGATTATTTTAAGTTTTCCCTGACCAATCAGAATGATCTATCAAATTTGCAAAAAATCTTCGCAAAAATAATCAAGTGGCGTGACGAGCCTTATTAAAAAACTTTATGAGCGGGCTTATTTTCTCTTAGGATTTTTTTTCTCCACTAGCCTTTGACTGATTGTACTGAAGTTTAACATAATATCATCTATTTAGATATTTAACCAGTATAATTGATTTTATTTAATTTTACTAAATAATTGAAAATACTTCGCCGGAAATTTTAATACAATCGAAAATTTCAAAATCTTATTTTTATATGGAAATTAGGTGTGAAGAAATTTAAATTAAATTCATCGAAATTTATTGAATAATGAACATTTTTTATACCCCTGCTTTCATTATAAAGTAAGTTATCAAAATAAATTATGATTTTTAACTTCTATACGAAGTATATAAGTTACTGGAATCATGACCGAAAAAAATCTCCACGTTTTATAAGATTCTAAATCATTTGAAATCATTTTGATTCAATTTCTGTCTGTCGTCTGTCTGTCTGTCGGTCGGTCGGTCTGTACAAGATTGCGGCCGTATTTTTGCAGCAATTTCCATGAAAATTGGTTAGAGCCGTTTTTTCCTCATAAGAACCATTCTATCAGAAGTTGGGTTTGATTGTGTCTAAAAATCAATTGAATTCGATTACAATGTCGGGTAGCTGTCGAACAAAATTCGAATTTTTTTGTATGAAATTTGGAGCATAACTTTGGGTGCTCGGACAAAACTTCGAAATTTTGGCACAAAATAAATCATAAATTGTGGTATGAAATAATTTGATCGATATGTATAGAAGTTCCCATAGTGGTTTGAGAACTATAGCTTGTTTTATCTAAAGTATTAAAATTGATAGAAAAATAGCGACTAATATTAAAGATATTCGCTCAAATGATCAAAATTTGAACTGCATACTTTCTTATGCGAACAATACTTCCACTAATCATCTCTTTGGAGCTGATTGAAATTAGTCCAAAATCTATGAAATTTTAATAGACAAAAAAGAGAAGACGAAAAAAAACTGTGTGGTGTAAAATGATTTTTTTGTTGTTTCGGAACTAAAACGAATAAAGCCCCTTTTCGTACACATATCAAAGACAGTAAATTATGATTTACTGTCTTTGCACATATTGCTTATGATGTTTTTTCTTCTGTTGAAGATTTTCAATTATTCGATATTATAGGTTTTCTGTGTTTAAGCTACTGAGTTTTTTCGAATCGTTTCTTTTCTATGGCTTTTTGCTGTTTGTGGTTAAGCTAGCCAGGTTTTCGACTCGTTTTTTTTAAATAAGAAACTAAAGAAAGGGCTTTCATTTAATTTATTTTGTATTTAAATTGCATAATATACAATATAAGATCTTTTCGTTTATATTGTAAAATTTCGAATATATTTTTAAAATGAGTTTTAACTGAAAAATTTTAGTTTCAGAAATTAAGTAAATCAGTTTTGGTTGGTGGGGCTTAGCCCCATTAGCCCCTAAGGTAGAGCCGCGCCTGACGAGTGATCTTTTGGCCTATGTGCAATCAAATATTCCTAAGCAGACATTTGAGTAAAAGGGCATTTACGATCAAATAATGCAAATAGTTTATACCATAAAATTAGTTATCTTTAGTATTCTGGCAACTGAAGTTTTAAATTAAAAGAGAGACCCTTTTAGAAACTATGTGAAAAAAGGGATTTTTTTTGTGATTCCCAATAAGCTATTGCAACTATTATTATTTCGCCCTCACATCTGAATATTTTGTTGTTAACATCAAGATTCTATACGACTAATTTCAAGACTTCTTTTCAGTCTACGGGCGCCAAAAACCATTCAATTTTTAATTGGGTATTTCATGTCTGGCCTTTTTTTTAGTAAAAATGCCGTTGACGAAGGAGTAACGAAATTTTTATCGCATAAATTTCTTACAAAAATATTTCATATATGTAATTTTAACTGAAAATGCATTCCGGTTGAGCACAATCGAATGAAAATTTTTGTCTAAAATCGTTTCCATTTCTAAAATTTTTACCATAAAAAAATTATTTTAAAATACATGAGTAGGTATAGTGACGCTTGGCCGGAAAAAACGTCGCGTGGGGTGGAAAATTTTTTAAAGGATTTTAATGTCCGATCGCCAAAACGCAGGTGTGGGAAAGAGATAAGTGGTTTTGATCGCTGAGTGCTTTTAGCTCATGAAATTTTGGTATAAAAGGGCCCTATTATCGGAAGATCAGTGATTTATTAAAATAAATTTCAATAGTACGGACGAAAGGAAAAGTGTTTTAAATAAAAAAAAAACATTCGAAAAAACCATTTAATTTGACTGGGTATAAAATTAATTTCCGAATTAAACTCGATACCCAAGAATTTATTAAATCAGCGATAGAAGGTGTTGTTGAGAAAGCCACAGAACTTTTGGAACCACGTGATTTTGTTGGTTTCACGTTCTGTGGGAAAAGCTTAAATGAAACGGGCCCCAGTGAGTGAAGTTAAATTTGAGGACGTTTGGGAAATGATTTACAAATTTTTCAAAGCAATTCCGAGGGAATAAGTACCGATACATTTTGCTTAACTGCAATATCGGTAAGAATGCCTGTAGGAAGGGTCACCGACCGCGGATATTTAATAATTTTAAAATTTAAAAATAAAGACAACTTGTGTTTACCCTGTGCAATAGTTGTTGCAATAGCAAATGTGGAAAAAGTACTGAATACATTATAATTAGAAGAAATGTGGATCAGCTGCAAACACAGGCTGTTAAGAAATTATTGACGAAAAGTCAAATTGAAATATCTACAGAAGGTGTTGGATTGCCTGAGTTAACGAAATTTCAGAACCATTTAACAGACTTTAAAATAACAATATGTCACTATGCCAATAACAAAAGTGGTATAGATGTATTGTTTGAAGGCAGTAATGACGGCAAACGAATAAACTTACTGCACCACGACGGTCACTATAATGTAATCATCTCCCTGACCGCAGCTTTCTACTGCGGATATTATTAGTTAAATTTTTTTATTTGTTAAAATATATTATTTGTACTAGAACTGGTGATGGACCAATGAAATCAAGTTCTGAATCATCCTTGTTAAATGAATATGGTTTGCCGGCAAATATGAGGAAAACAAGTAAATACATTTAAATTTCTCATTTTAAGATGTAAAAACATTATTCCAAAATTAGTTTAAGTTAATAAAACTGTGAAATGTGTCATGTAAGTTATGATGATAAAAATCGCCATGGATGTGGTGCAATCTGTCTTTGTTGTCACAAACCCCGGCCTGTGAAAAAGGTGTTTTAAATAAATATTGTGTAGCGGGCAATGGTTCTTTTGGAGGAACTACATGTTTCGAAAGTAATGTAAAAAGTGATTGTGGAGAATTCAAACGGGGTATGGAATGCTTGAAACTGTACATCAGTTACAGATATCATGTGTGCGGTGAGATATTTTGTAAAAACTGTCGAAAACATGTCGCTAGTATTCACCTGTGCTTCATAACTCCAAACTCAAGTAAAATGGATTAAAGTGACAATTTTAACATATTTACGACCTAGAAACGCGTCAACGAAAAGTTATAGATGAAATGGGCGGGGAAGCAATAAAACTGCATGAATTGAATTTGCGTATTTTTTCTAAACGATGTCGTGTACGCATTAAAGTGGAGGGACAATATTGTTATCAAAAGTGCTGACATAGAGTTGAAATTTTCAAAGAAAACGTTATTGAATGTTTCTTAAAATATCCCCTAGATGTGCGGAAAGTCCTTAAACGCTTTATAGTGCTCGCAATGGTCAGGCGTTTGATCACCAGTTTATTTTGAACTATTTGCTCCAAAAGACTGATGTTACACCAGAACTGATCATGAGAGGTACAAAAATAATATTAGAGATGATCGGGAAGATAAAGTTTATAGACTCCTTAAACAACTTCCCGATGGCACTGTTAAAAATACTAGCGGAGGGTGTCTTAAATTTCGGAGTTTGATGCTGTAGGAATGTAAGGTATACCCATTCGCAGATGCATTAACGACAGAGTCTACCTGTAACCTGGTATTCAGACGTAATTTTTTTCGGCCGTATACAATGGGCCTAATACTTATTTTTGACAGGTTATCGTGAGAATAAAATTGCATCAAAGGTGACTATAATCCTATAATCCGGCACGCGTCCATCCAGACAAAAGCTATTATAAAGCGGGTAAAAGTGGATGGCTACTGCCAAGAGACGGAACAAATTTTTGAATTTCACGGCTGCTCTTACCATGGTAATCCCCTCTGTCTCACACTGAATAGAGTTGATTTTCTGTATGAATGTGGAGCCGAGCTATAAAATTTTCAATAAGAATCAACAGTATTTAAAACTGAAAGGCTTCGATTGTTGGGATATGAGGTAATAGAAATGCGGGAATGTGATTTCCGAAAAGAAATATAAGCTAAAGCGTAAATGGAAAGGTACTTAAGCAACCATTCTGTACTAGTTAGTTCTCCACTCAATCACCGCAATGCATTTTTCGGTGGTCGGACGGGTAACTCCAGAACTTATTATAAATGTAAGTCAGGAGAAAAAATTAAATTCATTGATGTATGGTATGCTCTCTCTGCCCGTGGGTATGTAAAAATGGAAAATTCCCCATCGGTCATCCGAAATTTTATGTTGGTAACCTGGAGTGCTCTTAGCCAAAATTAACAAAAATTTATAGCATAATTAAATGCAAAGTTTGACCACCACAAAATCTGTATCACCCTATCTTGCCAATAAAACAAAACCAAAAATTAATGTTCTCATTATGCTTCACATGTACTTTGGAAAAAAATCAAGGGGATTGTACTCATGAAGAAAATGGAAGGGCATTAACTAGAACATGGGTATTAGATGAAGGAAAGAAAGTCGTTGAAAAGGGTTACCAAAGGCTGGAAATTTATGAAACATGCTGTTATGAGGTGCGCCAACATTGTAAAGAAATAGATGACCTCTTCACTGAAATGATGAACCGAATGCTAAAAATGAAACAGCAAACTTCAGGGTGGCCTAGTACATGTGTCACGGAGGAATAAAAACATGCATATGTTAAAGATTTCCTTCAGAATGAGGACATTGAAACACACCAGGCATTATTAAATAAAAAGACCATTTTTTAATAAAAATATATATTACATTTTTAAGTGTAAATATAATTGTGAAAAATATATATCGATTGTAAGAAATTTTATTTTTGAGTGTAAGTATGTAAATAACATTTTAAGATAAAACAAATTTACAGCTTGTCTATTTAATTCCTATGATTATTACATTGTATTGCATACTGTTTTATAAATTATTTTATTTTTCAAATTCGTCTATATAATTAGGGCTAACAGAAGTTAGTCTTAATCAAGTACTTTATGCAAGACAGTGCCACAAAAATGTCTTATTTATTCAATGAATTTCTGGAAGCTGATACAGGTGCAGTAGCAGCAGCAGAAGGGGCAGTAGATGTTTGGCAGAACTCAACAGTAATCACGTTCAATACAAAGCGATGAAGAAAAGTCAGATATGGAAATAAATACTCCATTTAAAATAAATTCGGCTCGACGATGTATCACTAAATATGGAGAACGAATAATTCTGGATCTAGGCGACTATCAGATGTTTCTTCCTCGTCGGTATAACAAGACAACAGAGCAGACTTTAAGTCAGATAAATGAACAGTGATTTAGTATAATCAACAAGCGGGCAGTAGGAAAAAGTTTCCATCTTACTTTTGTACAAAATTAAAATAAAGAAAATAATAATAATTGAAATTATAAAATCTTTTATCTATATAAATAAAATTGTAAATGTACGCTTGTTCCTAACCGGTAATCTCCGAAACTTCTTGATCAATTGACTTGAAATTTTTACAGAATGTCCTATGTGATTATGACCAAGTTTATATGTACTTTTTATTTACCTATGTCATACCTGAGCCAGGTAATAATTGATTTAATAAATTAAATCACTAACACAAAGACAAAAGCACGATGGAAATCATTTTCTTCCAACGAGAAAACGTGATTACTCTTATTCACACATGCATACATCAATAAGCTTATATTAAAAAAATAGAGATGGGCGTAGTGGCAGCGGTAAAAATATTAATTCGGAGGGGCAACACTGTAAATGGGCTTAATGCTCATGTATTCTGGAACATCACAATTGCGAAAAATGTTTGCGTTATTTATTCCAAAAAACAAGTTTCTCTTAAGCGTACAAAATTAAATTATTCGCTTTAGATCCTCTTTATTGAAATGTAACAGCAAATTATATCTTTACTAAATGCTGTAAAGTTTTGTAAGCCCATAGCCGAAAGCCATTTCATATCTCATTTCTTGGAAAGCTTAAAGCCAAAAATAGATATTTATAATTGACAAGGCTGAATTTTCAAAAACTTCGACGATATTTAAGAATTACCCCCATTTTCAACAAAAAAATTACTGTCACTGGTAGTAATTAAAAAAAAACGAGGGGTATTGGACTACGATCTAGATTCAAAGTTAATTCAAAAAAACAAATTTTATACTAAATTATGAATTAACATCTTTTCTGTTTGATTAATTGTAATTAAATAAAGCCTATAAAAACATTTTTTTGTACAGCAATAATGAAAATTCGCCTATTTTAATACAAAATATATCAAACTTAAGAAACAAAGGAAATTCCATAAATTTTTTTCCCCTCTGAAATTGATAATACGAGCTAAAAAGATATCTTCTATGCTTCTATTACGGGTATTGAAAATATGAATTCGGAGGCGCAATACTCTAAATTGGCTGTATGCTCATGTATGGGGGAACATTTGAATTGAAAAAATGTTTGCGTTTTTTATTTGAAAAATCAACTTTGTTTAAAACATAAAAAATGAAATTATAAAATTATAATCTACTCTCTACTAATTGGCGTAAAATTTTGAAAACCCAAAGCCGAAAGACATTTAATACGTAGAGTCTCATTTTTTGGAAACCCTAAAACCAAAAAAGGAGTTTGAAAATGAAAATGCTGAATTTAACAAAATCTTAGATGAAATTTCCAACTTTGGACGATTTACAATACAAAAGCTCTTACTTCCTGGACAATCGCCGGTGGATAGGCATGACATCACAGCACCTGTTTTCAGACAGAAGCTGAAATCGCTGATGGATTTCATGATAAAACATTAAGTGTTTGGGTCTGTGCGCTGCTGGATGTACTCAGTGGAATGGCAAAAGAGAGGATTCCCAAACGCACATATACTAATCTGGCGCTATAACAAAATCACTTCAAACGAAATCGACGATGTAATATGCGCTGAAATAACCGATGTCGATGTCGATAAGGATTTGCATGAAGTTGTGAAGAAAAATATGATACATGGACCTTGCTGTACGCTGAATCCAAATTCACCATGCATGATAGTATCCAACACAGTTACAGGAAACAATGGATATCCTTTATATAGAAGAAGATCAGCAGAAGCTGGCGGTAAATCAGCCACCCCTAGCATATTCAATGAAGCTACGATAGGCAAACTCTACGCCGTGCGTCCCAATCAAGATGAATGCTTCTTTCTTCGCACGCTGTTGATAAATGTAGCCGGTCCAACGTCTTTCCACCAATTGAGAATTGTGAACGGTGTTACACATGTCACTTTCCGTAGCGCATGTCAAGCTCTGAATTTATTGCAGAACGACCGATACTGGGATGTATGCATTAATGACGCGTGCAACATGTCACATCCACATCAAATTTGTTTAATGTTTGCAATTATATTGACCGTCTGCTGTCCTTCATCTGCAACAGAGTTATAGGAGAAATTTAAAACCCACATGGCTGAAGATATTTTCCGTCGGATATGCAAGGACAATTCAAATCTGAACATGGATTTCACAGCAGAAATCTACAACGAAGTGTTGATAATGATTGAAGATTTGTGCTTAGAAATCGCGAACAAAGTTCTCAATCAATTGAGAATGCCATCACTGAATCGATCTGCTGCTGCTTTGTTTGATGTAGAATTGGGTCGCGAACAAAATTACAACACGGGTGAATATTCCTAAGCTAACGTTTGAGCAAAAGGGCATTTACGATCAAATAATGCAAACTGTCAATAACGGAGTTGGAGAAATATTCTTTTTAGATGCGCCAGAAGGATTTAGATTGATTCTGGCCACAATTCGATCCCAAAATGACATAGCCTTAGCTCTTACGACATTCGGAATAGCTGCGACATTGCTACCAGATGGAAGAACGGCTCATTCCGCTTTGAAATTGCCATTAAACATTCAATTCATCGAAAATCCCACATGCAACATTTCCAAAGCATCCGGCACGGGAAAAGTATTGCAGAAATGCAAACTTATTGTTTGGGATGAATGCACAATGGCGCACAAAAAATCGCTCGAGGCCCTTGATCGATCATTGCAAGACGTACGTGCAAATATCAGACCATTTGGGAACGCATTAATATTGCTTGCAGGATATTTCAGGCAAACATTACCTGTAATTCCTCGATCGACAGCAGGGGACGAAATAAATGCTTACCTGAAATACTCTAGTTTGTGGCGACGCGTTAAGACGTTAAAATTAACTACAAATATGCGAGTCCAGCTGCAAAACGATCGGTCAGCAGAGATATTCCCACATCAATTGCATCCATTGAAAGGTGCCGGTTGATCTGACGTCAGGACGAATTTTATTGCCTCATAACTTCTGCGATTTAGTGACGTCAAAAGAAGAATTGGTTGAAAAGTATTTGCCAATATTCAAAACAATTACAAGAATCACGATTGGCTAAGTGAACGAGCTATTCTTGCGACAAAAACAAAGACGTCTACGAATTTAACAATATTATTCAGTCTAACATTCAAAGCGAGGTGGTCACATACAAGTCCGTCGACACTGTTGTAGAAGCAGATGAACCGGTTAATTATCCAACAGAATTTTTGAATTCACTCGATCTGTCGGGGATCCCACCACACGTACTGCAATTGAAAGTCGGTGTGCAAATTATCATGTTGCGAAATATCAACCAGCCAAAGCTTTGCAACGGCACGCGGCTTGCAATAAAAAAATTCATGAGCGACATCGTAGAAGCAACAATCTTGACAGGACCTTTTAAAGGTGAAGATGTGCTCATTCCTCGCATTCCTATGATTCCAACGGATATGCCATTTCAATTTAAGAGATTGCAATTCCCGATTCGATTGGCGTTTGCAATCACCATCAACAAGGCTCAGGGCCAATCTTTAAAATTGTGCGGTTTAGATCTAGACACGGATTGCTTCTCACATGGACAATTATATGTTGCGTGTTCTAGAGTCGGCCAGAAAATCTCTATATCTGCGCAGAAAATGGAACAACAAAAATGCTGTATAACCTCAAGCATTGTGAAATTAAATATACGAGAAACGTGCGCTTTTTCTTTTCTTTTCCATTTAACCAGACTGAGCCACAGCAACGCGTGGTCGGGTACAGCTAGTTTACAATATTTTAGTACTGGCGATACATGAATTGTGAGTTGCCGAAAACCTCAACCATTTTAAAAATACCTTGGACCCTTTCTTCTTTCATATTTTTTTAGTAAGACACAAATCTGGGTATCTAGTTTTTATTAACTCCTTCTCGTAAAAGTAGGCCTTTACTGACTGCGCCTGATAGTCTTCAAGAATGTATGTCACTGAATTTGTATGTTGAATTGACCGAACTTTGAAAATTATAGTTGTCCAATTTAGTTTGTTGCGCTTCTCAAGCAAATATGTGTACTTGCCGATACGTACAAAATCACCAGTTTTGCATTTTGGATTCTCCTTTATTTTAATGTAACTATGGTATATATATACAGTGGAAAGTAAACGTTTTTCATTAGAAGCATTAACACATATCATTTATTTTGTTAAATT
The DNA here is from genome assembly GCA_963422695.1 of Xylophagus ater. NCBI lineage: Eukaryota > Metazoa > Arthropoda > Insecta > Diptera > Xylophagidae > Xylophagus > Xylophagus ater. The sequence goes on from CAUJSI010000003.1 coordinate 63,137, forward strand.
ATATATAATAAAAATATTTTTATATCACCAAATATTACATTTATTGACGGGATTCATTGGAGCATCGATTGCACAGTTAAATGCTGTAGAGAATCCCTTCAAATTTGATACTGCACCATTAATACGAATTTTCCCAGGCGGATTCTCATTATCTAGTATGGTGTTGATTGCTTTTGGTTTATAAGAATGAGAAAGCATTTGAGCAAAACTTGTAAAAAATGCTTGATCTTTTATTAATAATTCATCTTCAGAAATAGGTTCAACTTCACTGTAGTCAGCGACTTCTGCAAATTCTTTTCGCCAATTTTTAAAAGCCATGAATGAATATTTTAATCCAAGATTATCGGCGATAATTTCTAGAAACTGACGATCAACCCTAATAGATTTTCCTAGTAGTTTATAATTGGAGTATTGTGTTTCGTTACAATCTAATTTGTTGTTATATTGTAATATCTTCATTGTTCCACCACGATAGCATATTACCATCATAGTTGTATATTCATCCTGCAGAATCAAATTCATGCGAAATTTCATGAGCAATAACACTACCAACTGCACCGTATTTTCGAAATGGTGGAAATTCTAACTCATGGAAAGGTGTTTGAAGAAGACCGACTGGAAAATTTATGTTATTTCGAAGATCATAGAATCGCGCTTGTACGCCAACTGATTCCCATTCAAGTCTATCAACTTTTTTCACGAGTTTCTTTTTGTTGCTCTCTACCTTCCAGACGAAATGAATTTATGACCTTTTAGAACTACATACGTTCCAGCATCAATATGTAAATCCGAATATTTTTCGATTAATTTTTCTGATGTTAAAATAAATTGTGGGAATCCAAAAGTAATTTTCATATTTTCTAATTTTCTAGTTTCATTAATTTTGGTTTCATGATTGTGCCATTTTGCTTTTTCAAAACTTTGTTGAATTATAAGAATTGACATCACATTGCCGCATTCGGGTTGTTCTGTGACGAGTCCGGTTGTATCGATCCGTAAACTCTTTTATAAAATAATTAATCCAATGATAATTTTCACGCATGATTAATTTCTTCAACATCGTCGATTTTAGAGTTCTGTTAAATCTCTCTACAATCCGTGTTTTAATATTGGTATACGTGGAATAATCATTAATATGATACTTTACCATTAAATTTTAGAAATTTTTATTTTTTCCATCAGTTTTCAGGTTTTTAGGAATACACCCCTGGAAAAATATTGCCGCTATTTCCTTGGTTATTTCAAGACCTGTTTCATATTTTACAGGCACAGCACACGCATATTTCAAAAAACCATCAATGACTGTATGAAGGAAACGATAGTCTTCATTTTATGCGGCATACGGGTCTATTTCCACCAAATCTGCTTGCCCCAAATTGTTAAAATCTTTTATGATAATATGTCTTCATTTAAAATTTCTTCGAACCGGTTTATGTAGCTCATCGACTAACTGCTTTTAACGGGATGTAACTGATCGCATAAGATAATATGGTTCATTATACACTTTTTTCCAAAATGAAAAGTTGGTGATGGCCGTCGTCAATTTCTGCAGCTTTACCAGCAGGTTCATATTCAGTATAAGATATAGCGACGCGAGGTTTAGGGTGGCGATGATTCGTTTTAGAGATTTAATTTCTCTATCGACATAGTCTTTCCTTACAGCATCACCATCGCTGCTACGATCGTCTAAACTTACTATCCGCCTTGAATTTAGATCATAATCTCCATCTTCAGTTAAATTAAATCATATGCCCGGTGGCTCCACGACCATTCTATACTCCAGGGGCCCCGCCAGGGCCTTGCGAGCCACGATGGTTAAGACATCTAGCATTCTGCAGGAAACGGCCGAACTTATCAACTGACATATTTAAACTATAATATTCGCTTCGCCTGATGTGAAACTACGAGTAAACGCAGTCTATTCGCCAATTCATTTGGATCATCCCAGTGAACATGTTCAATTTTATTTCTAGACACTAGCATTAAACTGCCACGTTTTTTGACAACCTTACTTATAATAGCCGTGTACTTATAATTTTTAATACTCTTTACCTGTTTGTTCATATCATATTCACGCCTATCTGCACTACTCTGCAGTAGAATAGCTTTATAGTTATCTAAATCATTTTCATTATACGTAAAAGAATCGGGGTATATCATGAAAAGCAATTCATATAGCCCTACGGTTCTTTTGTACGGAGTATCATCAACATATATTTTATTGTTCTGGATTTGAATAACTGAATTTCCGATTTTATATTTCTATCTATTTGTGGTCAGATAAATCCCATATATGGTACCCACCATACTGTTCCCCGAACATATTATTAATTTTTTCAAATAGTCGGTAGCTAGAGTACCAAACTTTTTTTCAGCTATTAAATTATCTATGGCCTTCTGCCCGACTGCTGTACACTCAAAATAATTTCATAGTAAATTCAACCAAATAAAAATGGTTGATTAACAATACGTTGCGTTGTAATACATTTTCATGGAATCAAAGAATTTCTAGGAATGCACACAGAGTTAAAACAAAGGACAAAAAATTGTTGTGCGACTAATACTATCTTTTTCGAATATTATTTAAAGAACTAAAAATTTTTCTTGGTAAGTTAACAATTTCATAGTTTGCCAACCATAAATTTGTTGAAAACCATTGGTAGCACTTCCATTGTATAGTCAAATTGGTTTTGTGTTAGTGACCTTCCATATAGTTTTCAATTTTTTTATATAGAAAAACAGGTGTATGCGTGTCCAACTGTAAACAAAAATTTGCCGAAAATTTCAGTGTTATTCATACTTTTTTTTATAAAAAAGTGAATTTTTCTTCTTCTAAATTGGATTACGAATGATACAGGTAAATAAATATTTAATATTTGCAGATGGTAAGTATAAGTTATTCTTTATGTTTTTTCAGATATTATAAATTATATTCTAAGAAAAAGAAATGGTTTCCTCAGAAAGTGAAGAGGACGAAGTGTCCAACTTATTGGAAACATGGCGACTTCAATTTTCAATTAATGTTTTCTCGCATAAGATATTATGTGTTTAAACTTAAAAATCTAAAAATATAAATCAATGTTTCCATCAGTTCATTAAATTAATATCCATTATTTGGAAAGGATTACCGAAGTGGACATTAATGAACTATTGAAGGATGTTCCATTGGGAACAAGAATCGATTTGAAATATAAATTAAATAAATGGCATGATGAACAGGTGATATTGGATTTAATGTTGAAGTTAAATTTTTAATTTACTTTCAAATTTAGAAAACAACCCGCTCAATTGCATCTGATACTTTGTCAGCTAACTCCGACTTTCATAATTATTTAAATGATTGCCTTAAAAAAAACTCATCAAGCGTTTCGTGTTTATCTAGTTCGTCAGTAAATAAAGAAAGAAAAAATTGGAAAGGATAATCCTCCTGGGCGCCTCCATGATAAATATTACAATTCTACAAAAAAGTAAAAAAATGATTTTGAGTACACGTAAATATTCTCAAATTTTAATCCGTTCGGATCTTCTATTAGACTGATCATGACATTGGTTTTCCAACAATTTGACGGCCCCACAAAAACCCCCTTTACACTATCAGGCAGTAATAAACTATGGTTTCTCTCTTTATGGATATCAGTTGCAATGTCAATATTTTTCACAGGAAGTGATACGTGCTGCTTGATAAAACGCATTGTAGTGAATAAAGAGTACTGTCTATAAACACCGCAGCATATTCCACTAAGGTATTATGAACAAGAAGGTTACGTTCCATATTAAACCCCAAGTTTCCCATATGTATACTTGGGACTTTGCATATCGTGCTAGTCGCAAAGAGCCGTGGCAAATGTACGCCGTCGATAGATTCCGATTCAGTCGAAAAATTGAGCAGTTGAGAGGAATTCTATCGCCTATTTTATTAGAAGATCATAGACAACGCATTTTAGTCAGTTTGACCAGTCCTCCAAGTACAACACGATTGATCACACGGTCGACATTCGTTCTAAAACCGTTCAAGGGAGAGGTTTATTAAATTCTTTAATTAATAAGATCGTAAGATAAAACATCGTCGTGTGATTAAAGTTCCGAAAGTTGGTGGTATTCTCCCTCTACTACCCATTTTTGCAGGACTATTGGCATTGGGTGCCTTATAGCGTGGTGCTCTTAGTATAACAAAAGCTGTTAACGATGCTAGTGCTGCTAAGAAAGAATTGGAAGAAAAAAGTCGTCATAATCGAACAATGGAGTCTATTGCTGTCGGTAAAGGGCTATACTTGAAGCCGTATGAAAAGTTCTTTGGCCTATTTTTGAAAATGCTGCCCAATAAATCCTTAGATGAACTTCATTTATATAGATACAGCAAATCTTTATCCCATTTCCGAGGTGTGTTTATGCGAAATAATTTACCGAAGACACCATAGGGAAACGAGTGTGGAATTGTGAACTTTGATTTGAGAACCGAGGAAGGAACACATTGGGTAGCCTACTACAAATGAGACCGAAATACTGAATACTTTAATAGTTTCGAAAATCTACAGCCGCCTCTTGAAATTATTCGTTATTTGGGCGATAATATCAAATATAACTACAGAAGTTATCAAAACTATGGCCCTGTAATTTGTAGTCATTTATGTTTACATTTTTTGTACAATAAAAATATTGATTTTTAATAAAATTGGTTAGTTTCATTACAACCGTCTCACCATGTCGTTGACCCTTACATTAAGTGGTAACGAATTACAGTTATCCGCTCGGCTCGTTGATTTTCAAACATATAATTCAATACCGAATATTGATGTGCACAATAACAAATTTCTTGTTGGTAATAAAATTATAGAGATAGAAGTTGGATCGTAGGTTGGGTCGACAGGTATTTTTGGGGCGTGGTAACGATTTCCACATGTGTCGAAACAAATATCCATAAACCTGTCAACGGACGAAAAAAAAACATAAAAATATCCTTAAACCTCTCAGTAAATATCCCTAAAAAATATCTCACATCCGCGAAATCTTTTCAGGATTATCCCAAACCTGGCATGAAATATATTTTTGTGACAGCCATTTTAGAATGCAGACAACAATAATTAACAACGCCTTCATTAATTGTGAATCGTGGTACGTAGTGAGGAAAAGACAAGTGGGTGAAAATTTCTGCGGGAAATTTCGAAATTAGACTGGAAACTTCTGCTGTAAAATTTCGACGAAATGCGTGGTTATATAAGAAATTTCGGGGTGTGTATAAAAATTTCAACTTTGCGAGAAAATGCAATTGTGCGAGATTTGAGACAATAGTTCAGGGTGTCGTATAAAAATTTCGATTGTACGGAAAATTTCGTTTTATTGTGTAAGAATTTCGACATTGTGTGAGAAGTTTCGGTGGTGTGGATACACTTTAAATAAAAATAAATTTTCATTTAAAAAAAAAAAAAAAAACAAAATATGTTAAAATATAGTTTTTGTTTTTTTTTGTAAAAATTAATATCTTAATTTTGTGTTCTGTCATAGACAATTCTGTTATTGAATTAAAATAAAAATTTGTTATTTAACGTAAAGCCTTTCATTGCATTTAAATTAAAATTAAATTAAACTAAAACAAAGACTTCTACAATTGGTGATCCCGACGAAGAGCATTTGGCAACCACCATAATATCGTAAAAATTTCAAACGAGGATTCCCCAAGAGAAGATCCGGAAAGTTGTTCAGAACAAAATTCTTTCCCGAGGGCACATATCTCAGCAACAAGCATTCAAAAGTTTCCCGTTTTTTGGAAGGAACACCCAAAACTTTGGTTTCTTCAAATCGAATCGATTTTTGGTATCTCCGGTATAACACGGGATGAAACAAAGTTTCAATATCTCGTTGCAAATTTAGACGGACCAACTTTAACTTTCCTTAGCGATTTGCTATTAAATCCGCCCGCTGTTGGACAAAAATTCGACGCTTTGAAAGAACGTTTAATTGCAACTTTTGCAGAAGCAGATGAAATAAAACTCAGACGTCTCCTTAATGGACAAGCTATTGGTGATCAAAAACCTTCACATTTCTTACACCTGATGAGAAATTTAAATAATAGTCAGGTTAGTGAAAATATGCTTAAAACACTATTCCTGGAGCAATTACCAGATAACGTTCGCTCCATACTTGCTATTAGTGAAGCGAAAGATTTATCGTCTCTTGCTGAACAAGCAGACAAAATTATGTCGATTTCAAAACCAAATAACATTTGGAGTGTTTCTACAGATCCATTAAGCAGACTGGTTTCTAGCTTTAGAGGCTAAATTCGATTCATTTAATCGAAGTCGATAATCAAGTCGCAATAATCGCAATACACCCCAAAGTAGATCTCGGACCAGACAACATAATAATGACTGGTGTTGGTATCATAATCAATTTGGAATTAAAGCTTTAAAATGTATCAGCCCGTGTACGTTTTCTTCAGAAAACTAAATAAAAATTCGGAAGTTGCGACAGCCGAATTTTGTACTTCAGCTCGCTTATTCGTTAAAGACTTAAATTCAAAACAAACATTTTTAATTGATACCGGTGCAGACATATCCGTGCTTCCTAAAAATGCTCAGCAAAATTTATATACTACTTCATCACCATTACAATTGTACGCAGCTAACGGCACTGAAATTAGAACTTTTGGCACTAAGATTATAAAACTGAACTTTGGGCTCCGCCGAAAATTTTCATGGCTATTCATTATAGCAGACGTTACCAAACCAATAATAGGATCGGACTTCGTCAAATATTTTCATCTTTTACCTGATTTGAAAAATCAAAAGTTGGTTGACGGAATAACTAACTTACAAATACCCGCAAACCATGCACCAGATCCATCAATTAGGATTACAGCTATTGGAAAAAATCTTTCAGAATTTCATAAAATTTTAGAATCATATTCTGAGGTCCATCAAATTTTTCCTGCTACAACCGATCATCCGAAGCACAATGTTTATCATTTTAGTGAAACTAGCGGTTCTCCAGTCTGTGCAAAAGCCCGTCGATTGGATCCAAAGAAACTAGCAATAGCTAGAAAAGAATTTGAATTTATGATAGAACATGGTTTCATTAGACCATCTAAAAGCAATTGGTCTAGTCCGCTACATATGGCACCGAAAAGTAATGGAGAGTGGAGACCATGTGGTGATTATCGTTTTTTAAATAAAATAACAATTCCAGATCGTTATCCGATTCCGTTCATAACTGATTTTACATCAAATCTTGCTAATTGTACAATATTTTCTAAATTAGATTTGGTACGAGCTTTTCATCAGACTCCAGTGAATCCCGCAGATGTTCATAAAACTGCGTTGATAACACCTTTCGGTTTATTTGAATTCGTAAAGATGCCATTCGGTCTTAGGAACGCAGCCCAAAGCTTTCAAAGATTAATGGATCTGATCTTCAGAGGACTAAATTTTGCATTTGTGTACATAGATGATGTGTTAATTGCATCAACATCTAAAGAAGAACATAAAAATCATCATCAAATTATTTTTGAACGATTAAAGCAAAATGGTGTTATCATTAATCCAGGCAAATGTGTTTTGGAGGTTGAAAAGTTGGATTTTCTTGGCTTCGAAATCCGTCCGGAAGGCATTAAACCAACGACAGCTAAAACGGAAGCTATTGCAAACTATCCAAAGCCATCAACTATTCAAAGTCTTAGGAGATTTCTCGCAATGCTAAATTTTTACCGCCGCTTTCTTCCAAAGGGAGCTCATTTTCAAGCAACTTTGAATGAATATCTCAAAGGATGTAAGAAGAATGATAAACGACCTGTAAAGAGGACCAATTCAACTGTTCAAGCATTTGAAAATTGCAAGAAGCAACTTATTAATTCAGTTACTTTAGCTCATCCATTAGTTGATGCTGATCTCGCATTAAAAGTAGATGCATCAGATATTGGTATTGGCGCTGCATTGGAACAGAGACACAAAAACGGTTGGCAGCCATTAGCATTCTTTTCCAGAAAGCTAAGTTCTACCGAAAGAAATTATTCAACTTATTATCGTGAATTACTTGCTGCATACTCTGCTGTGAAACATTTCCGCAGTATACTAGAAGGTCGCAAATTTACATTGGTTACTGATCATAAGCCATTAATTTTTGCATTCAATCAAAAACCTGAGAAGGCTACATCTCGTCAATATCGTTATCTTGATTTTATAGCTCAATTCACAACAGATTTTCAACATATTTCGGGCTCAGATAACATTACTGCTGATACTTTTTCGCGCCTTGATGAAATCACTTCAACATATTTCGAAAAAATCGCAGAGGCTCAAAAAATAGATGATGAATTGACGAACATACTTTTGGATAATAAATCTGGCATATCAATGAAATTAATCCAGATACCAGAATCAAAATTAAAACTTTATTGCGACACTTCGTGAGGTAACGCAAGGCCCTACATACCTTTGCAATTTAGACGCAACATTTTTGACAACATTCATAATCTTTCACATCCTGGAACACAAGCAACATCAAAATTAGTTAGGAAATGTTTCGTTTGGCCCCTCATCAATAAAGATTGTATTACGTGGTCAAAACTGTGCACAGCTTGCCAAAATTAAAAGATAGCACAAAATAATAAAAGTTCTTTTGGTATTTTCTCAGTTCCTTCCAGACGCTTTAGTGAAATTAAAATAGATATTGTAGGTCCATTACCACAATGGGAAGGATGTTCATATCTTTTAACGTGTATTGACCAATTTTCGCGCTGGCCAGAAGTCTTTCCAATGAAAGATATAACATCAGATACCATTTGTCGACAGTTCTTTGATGGCTGGGTGTCAAGATTTGGTTGTATTGATATAATTATTACCGATCGAGGACGACAGTTTACATCTCATTTATTTCAAGATCTTTCAAATTTTATTGGAGCTAGGTTAAAGCACACTACTTCTTACCATCCGCAATGCAATGGTATGATTAAGCGAATGCATCGTACTCTGAAATCTGCTTTAATTTGTCATGATAATGTACAATGGACTAAATCATTATCAACTGTTCTACTAGGTTTACGAGCTTCAATAAAAGAAGATTTGCAAACAACTCCTGCGGAATTGGTTTACGGTGAATTCCTTCAATTACCAGGAGATTTTTTCAAAGGTTGGGTCGACAGGTATTTTTGGGGCGTGGTAACGATTTCCACATGTGTCGAAACAAATATCCATAAACCTGTCAACGGACGAAAAAAAAACATAAAAATATCCTTAAACCTCTCAGTAAATATCCCTAAAAAATATCTCACATCCGCGAAATCTTTTCAGGATTATCCCAAACCTGGCATGAAATATATTTTTGTGACAGCCATTTTAGAATGCAGACAACAATAATTAACAACGCCCCTTCCGAACTGGCCTAACCGCCACCCTCATTAAGAATAGTCGACCGCTATTTTGGAACGCCGACAATACTAAATCGCCGCGCCCCCCTCCGAACCCCACTCTTGGTCAACCTGTACGAATTTTTCGCGCCCCATCACAGTGCTACCCTCTCATTGGCTGAATTTGCCCGCTCCTCTAGAAGAAAAAATCGGCCTATAGCCGATTTTTTGATAACATACGGTAGAAATGGAACGCTAATTCACAAATCAATAGTTCATTCAATTAGCATTGAGAAAGAAGCACAAAACTACTAACATTTGAAGGTTTTGTCTGTATCACTTTCTTCGTCTTATTCAAATTCGGTCTAAATCACAGGTAGGCTGGCGCCTAATAGCATAAATATCTTTTGCAAATTTTATTGAAATCATTACATTGGTTTTTCAAATACATCCGAAAAACTATGAACAGGTTCATATTCGCCTACGACTATTTCCTTCTCCACTATCCCCAGACCGATTTTCCTAAAATTTAAGATGATATCGTCTATTTATATAAATAATTTAAACAAAATTGGTTCACAAATTTTCAAATTAAATCCAAAAAACCATAAACAACAAAAGGACAAAACTTTCTGGTCACCATGGTTTTTCGTTATAACTATGCTCTACTGAAATATATATATAAATATATTGCTGAAATATAATACCAAACCAAGTTAAGAAAGAACCAACCCACATTGTAAATTTCATCAAAATGGAATAACGCGGGTTAGAGTTATCTGGTACACGGACAGATCGGGGGACGAACATACAGAAATCGATATAACTTTTGATTCTCTACACAACTATACCATTGAAAAGTGTCTACGATGATTATTTCGATGTGTTACAAATGTACTGAAAAAATAATGTACCCTCTATTAGTACCTAGCATAGGGCATACATACAACACAAAAATGTTCCCTTTTTTAAATCATGGGAAATAAAAGACGCCATTTGTTCATTAAGGTACGTTTGCATCTGGAAATATTTCGCCGAATTTGTAGCTGATAATGTAGTGTAAATGCATTTTCGATTTTCCATGTTAATTTCTCAATGTTCTAAAAAAAAATTTCTGGAAACTAGTTTCCACTAGAGAATTCGGTTTTTAGATTCTATATTTTTAGCTGACCTATCCTGAATGTACATTGCATGTTTTATGAAAATCCGATTATTATTGAGCGAATTATTGGCGTTTTTCTGCATCCCATATTTTAATTTGGTCTATCCAGAATGTACATGCCAAGTTTTGTAAAAATTAGCCTATTATTGAGCGAATTATTGACGTTTTCCTATTTTTTGACCTACGCAATTTGCATTATTACAAGTTTCATTTCTTCGGTCAAAAATTATTTCTTGGTCGACTTGAGAAAAAAGCTAGTGACAACTTTAGAAAATAAAATTTGACACACATATTCAAAACCCAAATATATTTTTGAAATTAATTTTTGCTTTGCATTGCAAGTCGATCTTTTAGAACTTAATGTATACGTAGCAAATAATGAATTAGCTGTGGTTTTGTAAATTCATCATTAAAGCCTGGATATACATATGTATATTCCAAATTGTGTGTAAACTACGCCATAGTATAAATTTCAAGTGAAATAAAAATGGTTTTAAGTTTCAGGTACTAACTACAGTCAAAACAGCATTAAACATTTATGCGTTTCTTGAAATGAAATGCATAGTATGAGACAATACATAACATTCAAATGAAAATTGGCAGTTAAATATTTATTGCCACACTGTTTCCGGCCGACAAGTAACCATTGTTTTTGGGGAGTATTCGGCGAAGTAAAGATTACGCATTAGCTATTTTTGGACGTTGTGCTATGTAGGTAACTGACGATTCGTGAAATTATGCGTAAACGCCCGTAAATAATGTGTTAATTTAAATTCCTTTATGCGTTTGTAACTATAAAATATGGTGGGCGAACGGGGTAGTGCATGCGGATCGCAGGATGTTCACCAGCGAACGTCGCCTAGCCTCTCCTGCTCAATTCCTACTCTCACCTCCACGTGGTGCCCGCTAGATACTGAGCCACCCTATGGAAGACTGGGTAACAAACCCCAGTGGGAAACAGGGTCAGTAACTAATAAGAGAGGAATAAGGTCCTCCCGAAAGGGGGTTGGTCGCATTGGCCAGCTACCATGCACCATAAAAAAACCATTTGCTATGAACTTTTCAAACATGCCTCGGATAAGGATGGATAACAACGGATCACGAACACAGAAACGAAATAAAGACAATGATTTGAAAATAGCAACCTGGAATGTACGCACAATGTTACAACCAGGAAAGATGAAAGAAATTGAAGGCGAAATAATGAAGTATAAAATTGACATAGTAGCTCTACAAGAAATACGGTGGCGATGAAAGGGACAAATCAATAAGCACTCATATACAATATATTATAGTGGTGATGAGCACCGAACTGGAATGTGTGGTACTGGTTTTATTCTTAGCGAAGAATTGAAAAAGTGCCTAATTGGATTCAATCCAATTAACAGTAGAATTTGTAGCTTTAGAATCCAGGGTAAGTTCAACAACATCACCATATTCTCGGCATATGCACCCACAGAAGAAGCTAGTGATGATGACAAAGACACATTTTATGATTGCCTAAGCGGAGCATGTGAAAAGGCCAGTAGTTACGATACTGTTGTGTTAATGGGAGACTTTAACGCAGATTGGGAAAGAGAGACATGTCCAAGGAATAGCTGGACGTTATTCATAACATGATGTAACGAACAACAATGGACAACGTTTGTGCCAGTTTGCCAGCGAATATTTATAAATCAAAAGCACTGCTTTTGAGCGAAAGAACATTTATAAAGCTACCTGGAAAATATCTGGTACAAACGTAGTAAACTAGACTAGATTGACCATGTGCTAATATCGGGTAGAAGATCATCGTCTGTAATAGATGTTAAAACCTGCAGGGGTGCAAATTGCGACAGCGACCATTATATGGTAAAAGTAGTATTGCATCAACGAATATCAGCCGCAGCAAAAACACGGGGACTGCGTAAAATTAAATGGGACACCGACAAACTTAAGGATGAGGAAATAGCGAACCTCTTCCAATCTACGGTCGATGAACAATTACGCAAGGAGGATGGAAAAGAAAATGTCAAGGAGGAATGGCGGCGAGTTGAAAAGGCAGTAAGAACAGCCGCAACTGCTATTGTTGGCAGCAAGGTAGTACAGAGAAACGCAGAATGGTTTGATAGGGAGTGCGAAGCAGCAATTAAGATAAAGAACAGTGCAAGAATGCGAATGATTCAAATAAATACTAGAGCCAACCGAGAAATATACAAAGAAAAGAGGTTAATAGCCACAAAACTATGTAGGGTTAAGAAAAAGGAAATGTTAAAAAGTAAAATACGTCAAATAGAAGAAGAAAAAAATAGTGGCAATGCCAAAAAATTCTATGAAAATATCAAACGAGAAAGAAGCGGCTATCAGCCTAGACTAAATATAATAAAAGACAAACGAGGTAACGTATTGACAAAAGAAAAAGAAGTTATAAATAGATGGGCAGAGCATTTCGAAGAACTACTTAATGTCTCAGACACTGATCAGGAAGCAAACAAAAGCATCATGTACACAGTAGAACCCTTGGTAGAAAGCGCCAACCTTAGAGCAGGTTAAGGAAGCAATACAAAAAATGAAAAATGGGAAAGCACCCGGGGAAGATTCTCTAACAGCAGAACTGCTAAAGAATGGTGGTGAGGAACTAAATAGAACTTTACATAAATTATTATGTAAAATTTGGGCACAGGAACAAATTCCAGATGGATGGAAGATAGGTGTACTGTGTCCTATACACAAAATGGGTGACAAGATGGTGTGTACAAACTACAGGGGTATTACACTTCTTAATTGCGCATATAAATTATTATCGGCATTAATATTTGAACGAATAAAACCATATGCGGAAGAAAATCTTGGTGAATATCAGTGCGGCTTTAGAAGCCAAAGATCCACTGTTGATCAATTATTTCTTATACAACAAAGCATGGAAAAATGTTTTGAATACAATATGGACCTACACATTTTATTTATTGACTTTAAACAGGCGTTTGATAGTATAAATAGAGGTAGAATTCGTATTGCTTTGTTAAGACAGGGAATAGCTCGCAAGCTTACAGACTTAGCTACGCTGACCATGGAAAACTCTAAAGCAAAAGTAGTTGTCCAGGGATCAGAATTACATGAATTCAACATAAAAACTGGTGTTAGACAAGGTGATGCATTATCTGCTTTGCTCTTTAACATGGTGCTACAGTATGCCATGGGAGAACTTGATACAGGCGGTAATATCTTTACTAAGTCCTACCAAATAATTGCATACGCAGACGACATAGCAATTGTGTCAAGAAATTTTAGAAAAATGGTAGAAACTTTCGTGTTACTGGAGCAAAAGGTTAAAAAAGTAGGTTTAACAATTAATGAGCACAAAACAAAGTACCTAGTCCTGTCAAGAAATGAGCATAGAAGACAACCTCAAAACATATCAGTAGGTGAATACAATTTTGAAGGTGTGACAAATTTTACATACCTGGGAGTATTACTGCGTAATGACAACAGTATGCACTACTCCATACAAGACAGGATCCAAGCTGGTAATAGATGCTACTTTGCTAATAAAACGTTAATTCTATCGAAACTTCTGTCTAGGCAGACTGAGCTCATAATATACAAAACAATAGTTAGACCAGTAGTAACATATGGTTGCGAAATCTGGACACTAACTCAAACAGATGAAAACTGCTTACGTATATTCGAAAGGAAAATAATTCGTAAAATATTTGGGCCTAGAAGACTGGATAGCGGAGATTATGAAAGGAGAAGTAACGCCGAAATAAATGAATTAATTAAAAACGAAGACATTGTACGCCTTGCTAAATCGCTGCGCATAAGCTGGGCCGGACACGTGGCTAGAATGCAAAATAGTAGAGCGCAAAGAAGTGTTTCCAATGGAAGACCTACTACAAGCAGAAACAAGGGAAGAGCACGAAAGAGGTGGTTAGACGGCATTGAAAGTGATGTGCGTAAATTACGAGTCCTTAATTGGAAGATGCGAGCACTAGATCGCGATTATTGGAGAAGTGTTGTGAAGAAGGCTGACACTCACCCCGAGCTGTAATGCCATAAGAAGAAGAAGAAGAACTATAAAATATATACTCACGTTACTAACAAGTATTCCACAGTAATCTGACTCGCCTTGTTGCGCATACATATTTAGACTAAAGCCTACTGATGTTGATCCGTTGCCATAAGTCATGCAATTTGAGTTCCGAAAGTCCCGTGCGTGTACTGCACCCACGTATGAACTGGTGAAGATTACTTTGATGTTCATTGTACCCGACTTGCATGTTGCTGTTACATGTGGTGCAAAATCTGTGGCATCTTCGGACATGACCTGAAAAATATTAGAAAAATATTAGAAAAATATTGTAGTATATGTTGAAGTATATGTTTGTCATTGTTCATTTGCCGGAAATTTGATACCATTTGACATGATTTAGCAACAATGGCATTTAAAATGGTGGGAATTTGTCCGAATAGTTAGGTCATGTTCGGATTCATAATTTACAGTCCACATTATTTAAGCAACTGGATTTTATTTATGAAATTCCAATTACACAGTTTTAGAAAAATTATAGAAAAAATGCGATCACGTCATTCTATAAAAAATGAAAGGAAAATAGTATAAAGCCATTTTTGCAGGAATACAAAATGTATCCAATATAAATTCATATAAGAACTGAAACTGTATGTCCCTCATACAATTTCAGTTTTATCTTGGATCTCATATCCACCTTTTATTAATTTTCTTACCAAAATCGTATGCTCGAAAATGTCCCAAACATTCTCAGTTTCTGATCGTCGATTTCATGACAGTCGTAAAGAAAGCTATTAATAGCGAGGTTATATGAAGGAACAGTAGAATGACAAGGAAGGATGATAAGCCGCAAATCCTGAAGTTTTTATATATTGCACTATATTGCATTATATTAAAACAGGGCGAAAAAGCACTTAATTAATTAATAAAGGAATAAATTAGAATATTTGATGGTTCTCGAACCCACATTCTATGAAATCACAAACTAATCACTGATATTTCGTTTTGACGTTTCCAGCGAATTCCAGGAATATCTTCTTAGCGAATTGTGGAAGTACGTTTGCATGCATGGACGAATATTCTAGTTTTGTAAGGTGGAAACACCGCTGGAACAAGAAATAGTTGAAGCCAAACTTCGAAAGAGATTCGATAATAGAGATTTGAATCGTGATTATTTATTTACAAAGTAGAATATTAAAGAGATTTGATAAGTAAATGAATTATTTAGTAATTGTTGGAAATTGTGACTGTTGTATTGCAAATATACTGCGATAAATTATTTTTGTATAAATTAATTATTGATAGACAAATATTTTTAAAACTAATTGCTAACACAGAAATAATTTTAAATAAAGTTTATATACCAAATTCACATAAATAAAAAGCGTTGTTATTTTATAACATCGAGGCAAAGGGTAGCACGCAACAGTGGTATTAGAAATGGCCTTCATTAATTGTGAATCGTGGTACGTAGTGAGGAAAAGACAAGTGCGTGAAAATTTCTGCGGGAAATTTCGAAATTAGACTGGAAACTTCTGCTGTAAAATTTCGACGAAATGCGTGGTTATATAAGAAATTTCGGGGTGTGTATAAAAATTTCAACTTTGCGAGAAAATGCAATTGTGCGAGATTTGAGACAATAGTTCAGGGTGTCGTATAAAAATTTCGATTGTACGGAAAATTTCGTTTTATTGTGTAAGAATTTCGACATTGTGTGAGAAGTTTCGGTGGTGTGGATACACTTTAAATAAAAATAAATTTTCATTTAAAAAAAAAAAAAAAAACAAAATATGTTAAAATATAGTTTTTGTTTTTTTTTGTAAAAATTAATATCTTAATTTTGGGTTCTGTCATAGACAATTCTGTTATTGAATTAAAATAAAAATTTGTTATTTAACGTAAAGCCTTTCATTGCATTTAAATTAAAATTAAATTAAACTAAAACAAAGACTTCTACAATTGGTGATCCCGACGAAGAGCATTTGGCAACCACCATAATATCGTAAAAATTTCAAACGAGGATTCCCCAAGAGAAGATCCGGAAAGTTGTTCAGAACAAAATTCTTTCCCGAGGGCACATATCTCAGCAACAAGCATTCAAAAGTTTCCCGTTTTTTGGAAGGAACACCCAAAACTTTGGTTTCTTCAAATCGAATCGATTTTTGGTATCTCCGGTATAACACGGGATGAAACAAAGTTTCAATATCTCGTTGCAAATTTAGACGGACCAACTTTAACTTTCCTTAGCGATTTGCTATTAAATCCGCCCGCTGTTGGACAAAAATTCGACGCTTTGAAAGAACGTTTAATTGCAACTTTTGCAGAAGCAGATGAAATAAAACTCAGACGTCTCCTTAATGGACAAGCTATTGGTGATCAAAAACCTTCACATTTCTTACACCTGATGAAAAATTTAAATAATAGTCAGGTTAGTGAAAATATGCTTAAAACACTATTCCTGGAGCAATTACCAGATAACGTTCGCTCCATACTTGCTATTAGTGAAGCGAAAGATTTATCGTCTCTTGCTGAACAAGCAGACAAAATTATGTCGATTTCAAAACCAAATAACATTTGGAGTGTTTCTACAGATCCATTAAGCAGACTGGTTTCTAGTTTTAGAGGCTAAATTCGATTCATTTAATCGAAGTCGATAATCAAGTCGCAATAATCGCAATACACCCCAAAGTAGATCTCGGACCAGACAACATAATAATGACTGGTGTTGGTATCATAATCAATTTGGAATTAAAGCTTTAAAATGTATCAGCCCGTGTACGTTTTCTTCAGAAAACTAAATAAAAATTCGGAAGTTGCGACAGCCGAATTTTGTACTTCAGCTCGCTTATTCGTTAAAGACTTAAATTTAAAACAAACATTTTTAATTGATACCGGTGCAGACATATCCGTGCTTCCTAAAAATGCTCAGCAAAATTTATATACTACTTCATCACCATTACAATTGTACGCAGCTAACGGCACTGAAATTAGAACTTTTGGCACTAAGATTATAAAACTGAACTTTGGGCTCCGCCGAAAATTTTCATGGCTATTCATTATAGCAGACGTTACCAAACCAATAATAGGATCGGACTTCGTCAAATATTTTCATCTTTTACCTGATTTGAAAAATCAAAAGTTGGTTGACGGAATAACTAACTTACAAATACCCGCAAACCATGCACCAGATCCATCAATTAGGATTACAGCTATTGGAAAAAATCTTTCAGAATTTCATAAAATTTTAGAATCATATTCTGAGGTCCATCAAATTTTTCCTGCTACAACCGATCATCCGAAGCACAATGTTTATCATTTTAGTGAAACTAGCGGTTCTCCAGTCTGTGCAAAAGCCCGTCGATTGGATCCAAAGAAACTAGCAATAGCTAGAAAAGAATTTGAATTTATGATAGAACATGGTTTCATTAGACCATCTAAAAGCAATTGGTCTAGTCCGCTACATATGGCACCGAAAAGTAATGGAGAGTGGAGACCATGTGGTGATTATCGTTTTTTAAATAAAATAACAATTCCAGATCGTTATCCGATTCCGTTCATAACTGATTTTACATCAAATCTTGCTAATTGTACAATATTTTCTAAATTAGATTTGGTACGAGCTTTTCATCAGACTCCAGTGAATCCCGCAGATGTTCATAAAACTGCGTTGATAACACCTTTCGGTTTATTTGAATTCGTAAAGATGCCATTCGGTCTTAGGAACGCAGCCCAAAGCTTTCAAAGATTAATGGATCTGATCTTCAGAGGACTAAATTTTGCATTTGTGTACATAGATGATGTGTTAATTGCATCAACATCTAAAGAAGAACATAAAAATCATCATCAAATTATTTTTGAACGATTAAAGCAAAATGGTGTTATCATTAATCCAGGCAAATGTGTTTTGGGGGTTGAAAAGTTGGATTTTCTTGGCTTCGAAATCCGTCCGGAAGGCATTAAACCAACGACAGCTAAAACGGAAGCTATTGCAAACTATCCAAAGCCATCAACTATTCAAAGTCTTAGGAGATTTCTCGCAATGCTAAATTTTTACCGCCGCTTTCTTCCAAAGGGAGCTCATTTTCAAGCAACTTTGAATGAATATCTCAAAGGATGTAAGAAGAATGATAAACGACCTGTAAAGAGGACCAATTCAACTGTTCAAGCATTTGAAAATTGCAAGAAGCAACTTATTAATTCAGTTACTTTAGCTCATCCATTAGTTGATGCTGATCTCGCATTAAAAGTAGATGCATCAGATATTGGTATTGGCGCTGCATTGGAACAGAGACACAAAAACGGTTGGCAGCCATTAGCATTCTTTTCCAGAAAGCTAAGTTCTACCGAAAGAAATTATTCAACTTATTATCGTGAATTACTTGCTGCATACTCTCCTGTGAAACATTTCCGCAGTATACTAGAAGGTCGCAAATTTACATTGGTTACTGATCATAAGCCATTAATTTTTGCATTCAATCAAAAACCTGAGAAGGCTACATCTCGTCAATATCGTTATCTTGATTTTATAGCTCAATTCACAACAGATTTTCAACACATTTCGGGCTCAGATAACATTACTGCTGATACTTTTTCGCGCCTTGATGAAATCACTTCAACATATTTCGAAAAAATCGCAGAGGCTCAAAAAATAGATGATGAATTGAAGAACATACTTTTGGATAATAAATCTGGCATATCAATGAAATTAATCCAGATACCAGAATCAAAATTAAAACTTTATTGCGACACTTCGTGTGGTAACGCAAGGCCCTACATACCTTTGCAATTTAGACGCAACACTTTTGACAACATTCATAATCTTTCACATCCTGGAACACAAGCAACATCAAAATTAGTTAGGAAATGTTTCGTTTGGCCCCTCATCAATAAAGATTGTATTACGTGGTCAAAACTGTGCACAGCTTGCCAAAATTAAAAGATAGCACAAAATAATAAAAGTTCTTTTGGTATTTTCTCAGTTCCTTCCAGACGCTTTAGTGAAATTAAAATAGATATTGTAGGTCCATTACCACAATGGGAAGGATGTTCATATCTTTTAACGTGTATTGACCAATTTTCGCGCTGGCCAGAAGTCTTTCCAATGAAAGATATAACATCAGATACCATTTGTCGACAGTTCTTTGATGGCTGGGTGTCAAGATTTGGTTGTCTTGATATAATTATTACCGATCGAGGACGACAGTTTACATCTCATTTATTTCAAGATCTTTCAAATTTTATTGGAGCTAGGTTAAAGCACACTACTTCTTACCATCCGCAATGCAATGGTATGATTGAGCGAATGCATCGTACTCTGAAATCTGCTTTAATTTGTCATGATAATGTACAATGGACTAAATCATTATCAACTGTTCTACTAGGTTTACGAGCTTCAATAAAAGAAGATTTGCAAACAACTCCTGCGGAATTGGTTTACGGTGAATTCCTTCAATTACCAGGAGATTTTTTCAAACAGAGTCATAATCATTTCAACCCCACGGACTTTATAAGGGAGTTAAAATGGTTTATGACAGATCTAAAACCAATCCCAGGAACAAACCACTCTACTCAAAAAATATTTATTAAT
Source organism: Xylophagus ater (assembly GCA_963422695.1). NCBI lineage: Eukaryota > Metazoa > Arthropoda > Insecta > Diptera > Xylophagidae > Xylophagus > Xylophagus ater. The sequence goes on from CAUJSI010000003.1 coordinate 83,232, forward strand.
AAAGATCTACAAAATTGTACGTATGTTTGGATAAGAGTAGACAATACTCCGAAGCCTTTACTACCCAAATACAAAGGACCTTATATGGTAAAATCAAGTTCTCCTAAATACTTGAAAGTAATAAAGAATGAAAAGGAAGAGACCGTATTTATAGACAGGCATAAACCTGCTTATATGGAGAATTTACAAACAGCAACACCAGTTCCTCCAGCAAATACTATTAAAAAATCTCGTTTCGGACGCATCAATAAACCAGTGATATCATTTCACTAGAAAGTGGGTAGTGTGGATACACTTTAAATAAAAATAATTTTTTATTTTTTTTATAAAAAAAACAAAGTATGTTAAAATATAGTTTTTGTTATTTTTTGGTAAAAATTAATACCTTAATTTTGGGTTCTGTCATAGAGTCAATTCTGTTGTTGAATTAAAATAAAAATTTGTTATTTAACGTAAAGTCTTTTATTGTATTTAAATTTAAATTGAATTAAACTAGAACAAAGACTTCTACAGTGGCATATAAGAATTTCGAATTAAATAGACAATTAAGAATTATTTGAACTATGGAAAACAGATTACTAGACAGTTTAAGTTCATCAGAACTATCCACAGTTCTGGGTGAGTGGAATTTAACTTCCGATGCAAATAGAGCAGATAAAAAGAAAACAATAAAAGAGGAATGTGCAGCAAAAGATCTAGACAATAACGAATTCGATTTTACTGAGATTTTAAGGAAAGCAGCAAACCAAGAAGAAGTCAAAAACGAAGACGGTGCAAAAGCAAGGGAAAATGATAAGCTTATGACCATGATGATGAGTCCGCAAAATAAATTAAAATCAAATAATTCCAGTCTTCAAAATAATATGGATTCAACTAATTCTAGTCTCCAAAATTAAGATAAATTATATCTAAGTAAAATGCATGTATATTCACTACAATACTCCCCTTCCAGTTAATTTATTACGAAACTAACCTTCTTCTTAGGTTTAATTTCTTCAGACAGCGAGTTTATAATATGTGCGGGTTTAGTTTTACTGATGTGAATTGGAAATATTTTTCCTTCTCTCCTGATATAAACATTGTCCCTAGTAGGTCGAATAATTTCGTAAGGCCCTTCATAAGGAGGAGTTAAATTTGGACTAGAACGGTCAATTCTAACGAAAATGCATGTGTATTCACTACAAAGCTATCCAGGAATCTAAAACGGCAGAGACTAAAAAGAGACTGAAGTGCTGGGGCTGCAGCAGTGAAGGTCATTTAGAACGACAGTGCCCCAAGCAACGAAAATCACCGATTATGGTATTTGCCTCTCTCTTAGACAGAAGTAATTGCTAGTCATAGGTGCGGGATTATCGTAAATACTGGCGTAAGTAGATCCATCCATGAGCAGAAGCAGTAACAGTGTTCTTCAGACGGTTACAGGGAAATCATCTCCGATTCCGCGCGGAGTGATTCTAGCATGGGTCTAAATGAGTATGTGTTTCAACATACTATTTGGTGGCTGATGTACTGGACGATAGTATCATGGGCCTGGATTTAAAGAACCAGAATGGAGTAAGCGTAATCATTGAAAATAGAACATTGTGATGTGGAAATATTGAGTTCCCGTTAACATTGGAGGAAGCAGGTTACTGTGTCAGCAGTTCAAACCTACGAGACCGACAAATTATGGCAGATGCAAATGTTGTTGTGGAAGTCAAACGGGTAAACGACATTGGAGTGATAACTAGAATTACGGAATGGTCAAAAGGTGACAAGAAATCGAAAAGAAGGAATTCCAGTGTCGGAGGTTTGGAAGGGGCTTCCGATATAAGCATTAGACTGCAGGGATGCGAACCAAGTAGTGGCTATCCCACGCCTCGGGGATTAGAACAGAGAACGTGTCGAGTATCAGAAGCGAGCAGCTGAAGGATGAAGACGTTGGACCAATCCTTAAGTGGACGGAAAAGAGTCAGCGTCCATAATGGAGTGGTATTGCAGCTTATAGTAGTACAATAAAAAGTTATTGGGCTCAGTGGGACTCATTGGAAATATAAGAGTGTTCTCAATAGAAGATTGGAATCCTCTGATGGTAGAGATACACTAATGTAGTTGATTGTGCCCAAATCTAAGGTACAGGAGGTACTTGAAGAAGTACATGGTTGCACTTCAGGTGGACATCTGGGAGTCAACAAAACATTAGCAAAAGTACGAGAACGCTTCGATTGGGTAAATTGCTGATGCTGAAAGTTGGTGTCGAAAGTGTGACTCGTGCGTAGCGGGCAAAGGACCGCAGAGACGAACCGAAACTGCAGTAAGGCAAACGCAGGCGATCAGGGTAACACAGAACAGACTCTGTAAAGTTAGAACCTGTTTTATTTTTAGAATAAAACATTTGTACAATTAGTACAATTATTTCATTAAAACCATTTGTTTATTTGGGGATTTTTAAATAATTTTGTTTTTTATTATATAACATAATGAATTGTTACATAATTATTTATTAGTAATTTTTATTTTCGATTATGGGCTTTTGTGTTTGGAAGCTTGGCACTAATAAATTTAATTTGGCATTTGAAGAAATTAAATACAACTAGATTACTATAAAGTATAAAGTAAAAATTAAATCTAGATTAAAAAAATAGAGAAACAAAAACTAAGTTTTATACTAAAAACTAAGTAAAACCTGAAAATTTAAAGTTGAATTTTAATTGATTATAATAAAATGTGAACACCACAACTCCATCGGAAAGATCATCCGGATTAAGGGTTTTCTTTTTGCGACTGTTTTTTAAGTGCAAAAAAATGAAACGGTGATTTTTCTGAACGTCATGTGACGTTTTAGTTTTTTCGTTACCATTGTTGGAAAAAGACATTCTTTCTTCGTTTAACGCTTTTTCTTCAATTTTGCTGACATCGTTGATTTGAAAATTCCTTTCATTTCTTCGTTTTCATTATCATCGTTGGAAATTTGGCGCTCAAAGAATTTTCTTTGACAGCGACATCGCTGGTAAGCTCTTATGACCTGAAAAATCATGAGACTGAGTGGCCCTAACACTTTTCATTTCCTTTCTTTGCCTTTTGATACGATAGTTGAAAAAGAACGATTTTTCTTCGTTTTTCGTAGTATCGTTGGAAAAAGACATTTTTTCTTCGTTTAACGCTTTCTCTTCACTTTTGTTGGCATCGCTAATTTAAAAATTCCTTTCATTCCTTCGTTTTCATTATCATCGTTGGAAATTTAGCGCTCAAAGAATTTTCTTTGACAGCGACAATGCTGGTAAGCTCTTATGACCTGAAAAATCATGAGACTCAGTGGCCCTAACATTTTTAATTTCCTTTCTTTGCCTTTGGGAGCGTCGTTAAAAACAACCATTTTTCTACATTTTTCGTAGCAACGTTGGGAAATTTACGTTTTCTCTTCGCTTTTTCGTAGCATCGTTTGAAAATACCATTTTTCTTTGTTTTTCATAGCATCGTTGAAAAACTACAACTTTTCTTCACTTTTCGTAGCATCGTTGGGAAATTATTTTTTCTCTTCGTGTTTTCGTATCATCGCTTGAAAATAGCATTTTTCTTCGTTTTTGATACCATCGTTGAAAAACAACGACATTTCTTCGTTTTTCGTAGCATAGTTGGAAAATAAAGTTTTTTCTTCCTTTTTCGTAGCATCGTTGGAAAATTACGTCTCTCTTCGGGTTTTCGTAGTATCGTTCGAATAGCATCGTTGAAAAATAACAATTTTTCCTCGTTTTTCGTATCATCGGTGGAAAAAGACATTTGTTTCGTTTACCGCTTTTTCTTCAAGTTTGTTGGTATCGTTGATTTGAAAATTCCTTTCATTTCTTCGTTTTCACTATCATCGTTGGAAATTTGACGGTCAAAGAATTTTCTTTGACCTGAAAAATCATGGGACTCAGTGTGCCCTAACACTTTTCATATTCTTCATTTGCCTTTGAGAGCGTCGTTGAAAAATAACAATTTTTCTTAGTTTTTTCGTAGTATCGTTCTAAAGTAAAATCTTTTCTTCGTTTTTCGTAGCATTGTTGGGAATTTACGTTTCCTCCTCGCTTTTTCGTAGCATCGTTGGAATGAGTGCAATTTGCTTTAGTTCACCTGCTTCGTAGAAGATGTAACTTAGATCATCATCCTCGCATAACGGAAGCAGTGCGGCAAATCAAACTGAGGAAGACCGGGTATTAGCGAACGAACAAAACAGAAAAATGACTCAAATACGTGCTCAAGAAGTAGCAGGGCTACGTGCAGCCAGACTTGAGAATGCACCGTTGCGAGCCCGGCGATCGCGTTCCGCAGCTTCAGATCTGATTCCTTCTCAACAGAATGAGCGCGACAGGCTGAGAGTGGCTGAAAGAAATCAACGAGAAAAAGCAAAGAAGCAAAAACAGCAACGAAGCTGTATGGCGAATTCTTTCATTTCCAATACGTGGACGATATCCATCTATGGTTCACTTACCAGTACATCTGGAAAATGGGCTACGCGTTTATTTCACAGCTGCAAATGTGCAACAAATAGCCCTGAATTCGCCGGTTACAACGTTAACTGCTTTCTTCACGTTATGCCATAATGCAAAAACACTGCTGTATTAGGAAGTGCCTATGTATTACATATGGAATGCGAGTAGAAAATCATTTGAACGACCCAAACGAGGAGAGCCAGTCGACGGACTACCTGGCATATTCAAAGAGACTGTACACTGTGCATCCCAATCAAGGTGAATACTTCTTTCTTCGAATGCTGTTGTTAAATGTGGCCGGTCCAACCTCTTTCCAGTAATTGAGAATTGTCAACAGCGTTACACATGCCACTTTCCCCAGTGCATGTCCACCTCTGAATTTAATGGAGAACGACCGACACTGGGATGTATGCATTAATGAAGCGTGCAACACGTCACATCCAAATCTAATCCGTTCCTTGTTTGAAATCATATTGACCGTCTGCTCTCCTCCATCTCCAAAAGTAATGGAAGAAATATAAATCGCACATGGCTGCAGATATTTTTCGTCGAATACGCAAGGAAAATTCACATATGAACATGGATTTCACAGCAGAAATCTACAACGTTGATAATGATTGACGATTTTTGTTTAGAAATCGCGAACAAAGTTCTCAATCAATTGGGAATGCCATCATCGGATCGATCTGCTGCTGCTTCGTTGGATGTAGAATTACGTCGTGAACAAAATTACAACACGGGTGGTCTTTTGCGTATGCGTAATCGAATATTCCTAAGGTAACCCACTAGCAAAAAAGCATTTACGATCAAATAATGGAAACTGCCAATAACGTGGTTGGAAAAATCTCCTTCTTAGATGCGCCAGGAAGAACTGGTAAAACCTTCATAATTAGATTGATTCTGGCAGCAATTCGATCCCAAAATGACATAGCCTTAGCTCATGTGTCGTCCAGAATAGCTGCAACATTTCTACCAGGTGGAAGAACTGCTCATTCCGCTTTGAAATTGCCATTGAATATGCAATTCAATGAAACTCCCACGTCCAAAGCATCCGGCATGGGAAAAGTATTGAAGAAATGCAAATTTATTGTTTGGGAACGCATTAATATTACTTGCAGGAGATTTCATGCAAACATTAACTGAAATTTCTCGAAGTGGTTGAAAAAGTATTTCCCAGTATCCAAACCAATTACAAGAATCCCGATTGGCTAAGTGAATTACATATTCTTGCGGCCAAGAAAAAGACGTGTACGAACTTAACAATATTATTCAGTCTAACATTCAAAGCGAGGCAGTCACATACAAGCCCATCGACGTTATTGTGGAAGCAGATAAAGCGGTTAATTATACACCCGAATTTTTCAATTCACTCGATCTGTCACGGCAGACTTTTCAAAGGTCAAGATGGCCTCATCCCTCGCATTCTTATGATTCCAAATGGCATTTTAATTTTAATAGGTTGCAATTCTCAATTCGATTGGCGTTTGCAATCACCATCAGCAAAGCTCAGGGCCAATTCTTTAGAATTGTGCGGTTTAGATCTAGACATGGATTGCTTCTCACATGGACAATTATATGTTGCGTTTTCTAGTCGGCAAAGCAGCCAATCTCTATATCTGCACAGAGGATGGAACAACAAAGAATATTGAATACCCACAAACATTTTGAAATAAAACATATTAGAAACGTGCGCTTTTTCTATTCCATTTAACCAGACTGAGCCACAGCAACGCGTGGCCGGATATAGCTAGTTATTATATATATTTGATGATGAAATGATTAGCAATAGTTTATAATTAAATATAAAGCGGCTGATTTGCATTTGATTATTATTTTTCTTTATTCTTGAATAATAAATAAAATGGTTGACGCTGCAGAAGTAGTGAAATTGATTTCGAATTATCGAATTAAACGCGGTATAGTCAAATCACAGTTGACTAAAATGAAGTGGTACGTCGAGTGAAAGGCAGAATCAATCAACCATTCTTTTTGAGTTAGAAATAAGATTAGATACGCTGGAATTGTATTTAGTGAATTTTAGCAAATTTCAATCAGAATTGGAGCTAACTAATAAATCGGCGCTAAGTTCACAAGATTGAGAAACTTTTGAAGAGACTTATTTTGGTCTGGAATCTAAATTGTTACTTCTGATCAATAATAAGAAGCCTCATGAATCATCCTCTATCAAAGCTCGATACTTTAAGAAAAGATTTATTTTTCAGGCTTATGAGCCTGGACTATGGTCCTGGAAATTACGTTGCATGTAGAGCTTTGCTTAATAGTGGATCGCAACTCAATTTCGTTTCAGAAAGATTAGTCCAATTATTAGGTCTTGGCTAATCAAGATTAGAATGTTCATTTGGTGGTATCAATAACATTGTAGCTAATGCTACCAGCAGGGTCACATTATGCACTAAATCACGTCATTCAGAATGGTCATCAAATATTGATGTTTTAGTCATTTCCAGCATTACAAGTCTTCAGCCACAGCACCGTTATTCATTAAATAGTTTGAATATTCCAAGTAATGTTCATTTAGCAGATCAAAATTTCAATATTCCACAACATGCCGACATCCTTATAGGAGCATCTCATTTCTTTTCTCTCCTTAGTGTTGGTTAAATCTGAATTCGCAACCAACCAGAGAATTTAATTTTGCAAGAAACTAAGCTTGGATGGATCATGGTACCATTTCACAATAATCTAATAATACTTGTTTGTTTACAGCAGCTTCAAGTAACAGTAGTCAAAATCATGTCAACGAATTTATCTATCTAGAAAATTATGCAGTCATTTTGGGAAGACGAAGACTATAAGCCTCTTGCTATCAAATGGTCTTTGGAAGACTAAGCTTGTGAAAATCATTTCGTTCAAACTCACACAAGAAATTCAGAAGGTTGCTATGTTGTCAAATTACCTTTTAAAAGTTCACCAACTCATATTGGAAATTCATTCCATATAGCACGGAAAAGATTCTTTAATTTAGAAAGAAAATTCGCCAAAAAAAGTTTATTGTTTAAAGATTATTCTGCTTTTCTTCTTGAATACTCGGCATTGGAGAATATGGAAGAAATGTATGAAGCAGAAGCAAATTTAAACCAGCACAATTACTTCCTACCACATCATCCAGTCATAAAAGAAGAGAGCTCGTCAACTAAGCTTCGTGCTGTTTTGACGTTTCATCAGTCTACTACTGGTATATCACGGAATGATTGTCTTATGGTGAGTCCAACCATTTAAGATGATATCAAAGATCCTATACTAGTAAGATCAAAGATCCTATAATAGTAAGATGCTTCAAGACCTATTGAGTTCTATTTTTTAAAATGACGATCAGAGTAGCTATCCGGAAAAATTTTTAGAAATTTACCTCAATGTTTTTTGAGGGGAAATGTTTTTTCAAGGCGTATTTTGCAAGAAGGTATGTTTGGGTTTTTTGGTTGTTCAGGTAGAAAAATTTTGGGTAGAATTCTTTCATGAACATTTTGAGTTTGTTTTTACTTTTTTATTAGAAACGATATTTTGCGTTCATATGTACCTAAATCCCTTGAAGAAAATATGAAAATAAAATATTGGCCGTATAATGTACGTACTATGACTTCATTATTTTTCATTATTTTCTGGTAAATAAAACAATTTGTTTTTTTTTTCATTAATTAATTTTCCCTCATAATTTGAGAAATCGAACTATTGGTTTAAAATATTAAGGCGCTGATTGTTGGATACAAAATAATTCGTATTCTTCGCTTTCCACTGGCAATTTTTTCTTAGAAGGACAAGAATCATAAAATCAAGAACTGTTTTCCTATGTTCAAAACAATTATTTATCTTAGCGAACCAATTGGGGTTCGCTTTGTTTGTTTTGGTAATGCATGCGTTAACTATTGTTTCCTTTAAATTAGGTAAATGCAAATAATTTTCAAAAAATTTCTCGAAAATATCAAAGTGAATTTGACATATACTAAAAAACTCATTGGTTGGAGATTGCAAATATTTTAAAAATGCATTGTCACTTGTATAATCTCTATTTAAAATTAGAAATTCAGAAGGCAAAGGTACAATTTCTCCTTGTTTGACCATGTCTATTTTACATGTTTCACAGCCAATTTTTTTTAAAATAACTTTAAAAATGACATATCCAATGAAGAATCGTCTAGAATTAGACTCTAAGCTAAAATTTTCAGTCTGCTGATAATTTTCCTTATTTGCAAGTTCTGTCGTATAATTTTCAACTTCCTGCAATAATCTTTCAGCTAGCATTTGTTCCATATTGTGAACAATGTTATCTGCTGGAATAACAATATTATCGTTCCATTCCAATTGAAGATCATCGTCATCTTCACAATTTTTGGAAAAAGAAGAAGTGATAATTTTCATTGACATTATTCTGGCAACTGAAGTATTAAATTCAAAAATAGACGGATTTCGATTATTTCCCCCTTTTGCTCGAATTTGTGAAAATAAATTTTCAATTGGGTCTTGATTAAAACGAGATGTCAGAAGAAATGATATGGAAGGATCTTCATTGAATAAATCATCACACAGGATAAGAATTGCATTTATAGTTAATATAAGGCCATCGATGCAATAATTTTTTTTATTCCGTGGAAGATTTATTTTGCTTAAATAATTCTTCATTTCGTTTAAATAATTCCAAACAACATTATTTTCATATTCAGTCTACGGGCGCCAAATTCCATTCAATTTGTATTAGGACGACTCATGTCTAGCCTTTTTATTAGTACAAAAACCATTTATATATTTTCATATATAAACGGCATTTTTACTAATAAAAATGCATTTTCATGAATTACGATTGACTATAATTCAATTAATATTTTTTCAAAAGAAAGGATCCAAATAAAATCATTAATATTTTCAAAAAATTTTTTTAAATAGATTTTATTGATGCTATAAATCTATAAATCCAATTTATTTTACTTAAAAAAAAAATTTTCTAGAAATTAAAATATAGTTCAAATATCGGGAAAACCCTCTTATACATATGGCCGTAAAAATAGAGACTATCGAATGGCATAGTTATTACTTATGCATATATATGCAGTAATTCGATTTCTCAAATTATGAGGGAAAATTAATTAATGAAAAAAAAACAAATTGTTTTATTTACCAGAAAATAATGAAAAATAATGAAGTCATAGTACGTACATTATACGGCCAATATTTTATTTTCATATTTTCTTCAAGGGATTTAGGTACATATGAACGCAAAATATCGTTTCTAATAAAAAAGTAAAAACAAACTCAAAATGTTCATGAAAGAATTCTACCCAAAATTTTTCTACCTGAACTACCAAAAAACCCAAACATACCTTCTTGCAAAATACGCCTTGAAAAAACATTTCCCCTCAAAAAACATTGAGGTAAATTTCTAAAAATTTTTCCGGATAGCTACTCTGATCGTCATTTTAAAAAATAGAACTCAATAGGTCTTGAAGCATCTTACTATTATAGGATCTTTGATGATATGTTTAATATTTTGTTTCGATTTCGGCTTCATCGAAGATAGTAATTTTCAGTTAATTTTATGGAGGCTTTCATATAAAATGTAAGCCATTTAATTTGGTGTAGCTGGAATTAAAGAAAGACATATAGTAATTTAAAATCGGCCTATAGTCAATTTTTTGATGCCCTGTGGTAGAAATGGGACACAAAAACGCTCAAAACTAACATTATTTCAAAGTTTTTCTGCATAATTTTGTTCCCTCTTTTCAAAATTTCTTCTGAATTGCACGTAACCCAGACCCTTATAGCATAAATCAAATCTGCAAATTTTATTCAAATCAGTGTATTACTTGTAGTTTTTAGAATACATTAAATGAAGAGGATTATTTTCCCCTAGGATTATTTATGCCAAGTATCACATTCATTTTATGATATGGATTTATACATAGTAAAATACTTGTGGCCCAAAACACCATGTCTTCTTACAATGCGGCCCAGAGAAACAAAAAGGTTGGACACCCTTGTATTAGGCTATTGAAAAGCTGAAAAATTCAAATTTACTCCTCAATAAAATTTTTCATTAAAATATAATAAGATAAAAATTAACCATATTCCACGCGCAAAATTTTTAGCAAATAGTAGCAGATTTTAAACCTTCTTTTATTAACTTAATGTCATTCGCTATAAATTTTAGTGAGCATTTTTATGTATAGGCGGAGGAGATACACTGTATTTTTCAGGCCTTAGGTATGAGAATTAAACAGTCATAAAAATTGTATAACATACATTAGCGTTTAATATACTTTAGTCCATTTTTGGTGGGTCTAGACAAGATCTGCAATGTATATTTTTTTATTTCTAAGATTTAAAAATGAAAATTCATAAGATATAGCGAAAGTAAAAACAAAAAAATATGTTGGGCGTAGAAGTTTCTATTGTGTGATCTCTATAGATGCTGAAGACGTCACGATGGTTATAATTAGGTAGCATTTCCATGCAGTACCTCAACCCACTCCCACCTAACCACAGACTCCTTCTCTCGCTATGAACGTTCAATTCAGTTCACGTGTACATTCATTCCGAAGGTTTTGTGAAGTTCCATTTTCGACAATGGTAGGAATTCAAATCAAATATCGAAAAAATCTGCTGAACTCCTTGCGCCTGGACATAACTCCAGCTGACGTCGACTTCTCTGCCGCCATCAGCAACAACCGAAAGCAAGCGCACCCTTCATACACGCCTAATTATTAGAAATATTTTTGTTAAATTATATTTAATAATAAATATTTTTTTTCCTTCGGCAAGAATGTATGCTATTCGTTAGCACTTTGTCTAGTAGGTGACGTTAAAATAAATGTGAAGTAAATGAAATAAAAAGGTAAAAAAGTGTTAATATGCTCTGGCCTTGCATACATTATGTAAAGATCAAATTTTATTCTTTTTTAATCTCAAAGTTCTTGTCCTACGACTATGAAATGTCCATGTTTGAAAAAAAAAACTTGTTCACCCATGTTAAACTTAAAATAATCGTTTATACAGGGTCTACATTAGCTTTTATTTCTGGTGTACCAGCAAAATTGGTTACTAAAAAGCTAGTGTAGACCACCCTGGTATACCAATTTTTCTGGTATAACATTTTTAGTATACCATTTTCGTAGCCAGCGCTGGTATACCAATTTTTGACATTTGCATTTAATAAAATGGCGGAAACTAAATTTTTTCGCAGTGAAATTATCAAATTCATAAATATGTTTCGAGAAAAAGAAGAAAATTATAGGGTTAATGTTATAAAAAAGGGCATGGGAAGATATTGCCACAGAATTGAATTCGATACTTTAAAGCCAATATTTTGGCTATTTTATTTTCTGTTCTTGGTTCAACGGCATGTAAAATACTGAATTGGCATACCAGTTGGCATACCATTGGTCTACGTAAAAACAAACTAGTAGTATTTTATTTCTGGTAAGCCAGTTGGTATACCAGAAATAAAAGCTAATGGAGACCCTGAGTTAACTACTACTTGTTTGTTTACAGCAGCTTTTATTTATCTATCTAGAAAATTATGCAGTCATTTTGGGAAGTTATACATTGATATTAAATGGCCTTTTTCCTCATGCAGCCATTCTGCAGGTGTTTCTAGCTTAACTTTTAGCATGTTAAAAAAATGATGGTCAAACAATATACTTCTTCTTTTTTAGCAATGCAAAAAATATGTATAATTTTTATGTCACTGTAAAATAAATCAATTAAACTTACATTTTTAAGCGCCAACAGGATGAGAACTATCCAAGCGAAAAGATGTTTCATAGTTAATATTTCCAAGTTTCTCATTGTTCAATAATTAAAGTCTTTTGTTTGATTTTTTTTTAGAATTTTCTAGAAAATGATTTTGGTATAACGATATGTAATAAGGGTTGAGAAAACATCTATAGGAACAAAAATGTTGACAAAAAACTAATTAACACAATATATTTATTAAAAATTCGTTTTCGTATTTAAACGATTTGAAACTTAGCACAAACAAGTTATTTAAACAAAAAAAATGTTAACATTTATTATTTAAATTTAGATTTAAATTTAAATTTTATAGTTTTTAATTAAAACAAAGAATTACTTGTAAAACTTAAAAAATTTTGATGCTTTCAAATTTTTGGTATATTAATTTTTATTTTCTTTCGTCATATACGCTTTAATTTCATTACGACATTGTATTCTGCGAATATGGTTATTATTGATGTTGAACAATATTACAATTTTATGAAGTTATAGCATATTTACTGAGATATCACCTCCCACTTAACATTGTTGCTATCATTTTAATTCACTGAACACAAACACAAAACTGTATCAAACTGAAAATTATAATATTAATTATATCATATTATAAATTCAATTTAAATGAAACATTAAAAATATTATTGCCAATGGTAAAATAATATATTTTGAAGAAAATAATGACCACACCTTTTATTTTTAATTATTTTGAGTGAACTGAAGATTTAATTATGACTAAAAAGAAAGAAGATAAATAGAGAACGAACGTGGTAGCAAAAATATGTTTGTATGTTGCTACAAACAGGTAATGTCTGACATATACAATATATGTATTTTTTGAAAAGGTAAACGCGATTGTATGGCATACACTTCAGGTATTTTCCCAGTAAATACTTCGATGACGGTATGTTTTATCGAGAAAATCTTGAAAAGCGTCTAAATTAAAAGTGGATAATATTTACGAGTTTTTAGGCGGTTAATGCCCAATTTCACAGTAAGATAGGTGTGAAGATTTAGTGGGTAATTCTCAAATCGTATGTCTATATAACAGTAACTTTCCATACGAAGAATTATTTAAGTGCAGGATTACACGCTATGTTTTTTGGGTAGAATTCCACCGCAGACATAGGTTACGGTTGGTTGGGGGTGAGGCAGAAGATCTACCCCTCGAAATGTTGGCGCAACGGAGTTTTTTACGCACACAAACAAGAGTCAATGTTTGTGTCGGTTTCGAAAAAAATTGAAAATTCAAGCTCGCCATTCGCTTACTGACCGTCAACATGTAATCATCTAAAGTACATAGGAAATAGTAAAATAGTAGATCCTAACAGTTTGACGGTTTAAGTTCGAGTGATGCTGTGCTCACACATACTAATACACTCCTTGTGTAGCTTGTATAAAAGACTGTGGTATAAACATTCCACGTCTAATCGGTTTGGTAGTTTTCTACCCAAAACTTGACGGTAGATTTCTACCGCGTGTAATCCGGCACTAAGCCAATTTATATAAATGCCCAAATTACTATTCTGGAATGGAATTTTGTATTTCGATTTGACCCAATTGGATCGTATATACGATTCGATCAACCAATTTGGTATCGGCTAAAATTGGATCGAAAATATTTTACACTGTGATCGTATAAAATTCATTCGATCAGTGTTGAGTTGTCGAAAACATGTTTAATTTATGTTTATTGTCATATTTTTAATTTCTTTAATGCGAAAAACCCAAGTACAAGAAATTTGACAATTATTTCCTTAAATTTTTACTAAATTATTGTAGTTTTCACAAAAAAAAAAGAAAATAAAATATTTTTTAAAAATTTTATTTTTCACTTGAGTTCATGCAAAAAAATGCCAAGCTTGCAAAAGTTAACTTGAAAGTATTGAATTTAAAAAAATTATCAATTGCAACCAAATAAGATGCTCTAAGTGCGAAGTGAAAATTATCATTATAACAAAATAAAAAAAACGCCACCAAATTTAGGACCGAAGACACTTGAAGATATTTTGCTTCACTGAGACCAACAATTTCAATATTTATTATTAAATATTAATTTAAAAATAATTCAAACCTAAAAACAAATCTAAAACACAAACATTTTAAATTAATGTTTTCAAAAAAAAAATCAGCTGTCAAAATTTCATTACATTTCATCGGGCAATTTGAAAATTTATACCATTTGCGTGAAATTCTCAAAGGCCACACTAATTTACGATACGATAATTTTACAGGATGCCAAAAAGAATTCATCGAATCGAAAATTCAGTTGGATCGAAATACAAAATTCCATTCCTGAATTTGTACCCATTTCGCTGCTGTAAAATCAATTCGCCGTGTTTTATGAAATGTCAGAAATGGGGAAAAAAAGTTTGAAAATTTGTGTTTTTTTATTAAATTTTTGTTTTTATTTAGTAACAATTAATAATCTATATAATAACAATAGGTTTTAAAGAGAAAAATAGCCAAAAAATGTCACAGAACAGTTGGAAAACAAATTTGTGACAAGACCAAAATCAGTTCCCCTGTAGTAGTGTTGTGATAATTCCGCGCGCAATTTTTCTTTTTAAATAAAATTTAAAAAAAAAATTTTTTTTTATTTGTTTACACCATAACTATTCTTTTCTCTCTTTTTTCTTTCCAACGATGAATTACGTCGAAAGATTTTAAAAATTTCACTATAAAAAAAATTAGTAAAAAATTCAAATTTTCTTGGAATTATTAATTTACTTTCATTTTTATCTGTTCCACACACAATTTAAATAATTTTCACATCAATTTTCCTTTTATTAACACACAATTTCAAATTTTATGTCGCTTTTTAATGACTTCCTATATTTTTAACTCACTGGTAAAGTTACAGCGGATTTGACAGCAACTTATAGAACAGTTACACATACATATGATTCCAGAATAGGAATTTCGGCATTAATCGGAGTTTTGTGGCTACGGGGCGAATTTACGATTTAAGAAAAACACCCTTAAACAAAAAATACCGATCTACTGGATCTTTTTGAATCTGACGATAGATATATGGTATACTATAAATATATAGTAATAACTAGATTACTCTAACACAGGGTCTACATTAGCCAATATTTCTGGTATACCAGTAAAATTGATTGCTAAAAAGTTAGTGTTAGACTCTGCTGGTATACCAATTTTTCTGGTATGCCAATTCTGGTATACCATTTTCGTAGCTAGCGCTGGTATACCAATTTTTGACATTTGCATTTAATAAAATGGCGGAAACTAAATTTTTGCGGAGTGAAATTATCAAATTGATAAATATGTTTCGAGAAAAAGAAGAAAAATATAGAAAAATTGATTTTAAAAAAAGGGCATGGGAAGATATTGCCACAGAATTGAATTCGACACATTAAAGCCAATATTTTGGCTATTTTTATTTTTTGTTCTCGGTTCAACGGCATGTTAGATACTGAATTGGTATACCAGTATTGGCCCACGTAAAAAAAAACTGGTAGTATTTTATTTCTGGTAAGCCAATTGGTATACCAGAAATATTGGCCAATGTAGACCCTGTGTAAGCAATAAATTCCTTTATGCCTTAGTTATATCATAAAATAAGGAATTGACAGTATTGGTATTTCTAATCCCAGTATGGGAACAGTTTGCCACGGTAGTTGCATTAATATTCAACGGTCTAAATTGAGAGTGTGTGTGTGATTTATCGCATTACCACCTCTTTAAAATAATTTGAATAAAATGATTAAATGTGTCAGGGGGGCTGGAAAATGGATAAAATAATAGGATTTGGATAAAAGGTTTTATTTAATCGGTACGGCTAGTAATTAAAACGACGGTTCGATTTTAATACACTAAAACTTTATTTCTTCGTCTGTTTCGAATAAGTCCAATTCAGGGCTCACTGAACACCATGGTTTCATTCGGTCGCTAGAGTAGACTGATGAGAATTTGCGTGTCTTCCGTTGGGCGTCGTCGATGTCTTCTACGAGATATCGGTCATATTATTTATATATTATTAGTACTCTGCTTACGATATAAGGTCCACGACATTTGGCCTCCAATTTTCTTCATTCTCCGGTAGCGTTAGGCACGTTCTCAATGACGACGAGATCTCCCTCCGAGTACTGATGCGGTGGTTTATGCTTTAAGTCATAGCGTTCCTTCCATTTATTGCGTTCATTCTTTATGCGTGTTGCGGCTAAGTTCCTTCGCTCGTTGAGGTCGATTATTGGTGTTTCATTCTCGTCTGCGTTTAATGCCATCACTAAACGATTTGTGATAATATCCTTCAGTTGGAAGTCAAATTTCGTTCGGGCTGAAACCTGTTGTAGCATTTCGTTGAGTATTTAGGGACCATTGCATGTTGCGTAACTGCAAGTCCCAATCCGCATACTCGGTTGGTGACGTTCTTAGAAAGTTGAGAATCGATTGATTTGCTCGTTCGATTTGGCCGTTTGCACGTGGCGTTCTGACAGCAACTTTGATGTGTTGTATTCCGTTGGTCGAGCAGATTGTCTCAAATTCCTTGGATGTAAATGCGGTGCCGCGATCGCTAATAATTCTGACCGGTAGACCAAAGTATTCCGTCAGTTCGTTTAGCGCTTCGATTGCGGGTTTTGACTTGTTTTGACGGCTTTGACCATTAGAAATTTGCTGAAGGAGTCTGATATTCCAAGCACGTATTGATTCCCTCTACGACTTTTGGTAAATGGTCCGAGATGGTCGATATGTAATGTTCGAAAAGGCACGGGTATAAACTCTTCGACCTTCAGTTGTCCTTCCGGTTTCCCTGATGTTCCCTTATTATAGCAACATTCTAGGCAGGAGGATACGTAAGCTTTCACGTATTTTCTGAGTTTAGCGAACCAGAAGTCCTTTTGAATTCCGTTAATCGTTTTTTCGACTCCAAAATGTCCCATGTAATCGTGATAGGTTTTAACGATTTTCCAACGTACGCTTGCTGGTTCAACGAATTTCAATTAGTCGTCAATTCTGCGGTATAATCGGTTTTGTTTCAACGTATAATCTCTTTTAATTTGAGTCGATTTAGCGTTCGTGACTTCTGCGCGTAGCACCTTGATTATTTCGAGTAGTTTCTGGTCTTGTTTCTGCATCATGAGAATCCAAACATCTTGTGTTAACTCAACTCTCATTCTATTTCCGGTAACAATTTGCGGTTGACGGGACGGTTCGATTGGACATCTACTAAGCGCATCAGCGTGTTGCATTCGATCGGCTGCACGATGAATTATTTCGAAATTGTATTCCTGCAATTTCAGGAACCATCTGTTGATGTGTGGTAGTAGCGGTTTGGTGCATTTTGTTGTGCTGACGGCTGCACAATCGGTGATG
The DNA here is from genome assembly GCA_963422695.1 of Xylophagus ater. NCBI lineage: Eukaryota > Metazoa > Arthropoda > Insecta > Diptera > Xylophagidae > Xylophagus > Xylophagus ater. The sequence goes on from CAUJSI010000003.1 coordinate 100,766, forward strand.
ACCTTGAAGAATTTTCCCAGTAGGTACATTCTGAATCTGTCCAATGTTTCTACAATTGCCAGTACTTCGAGTTCGTGACTGTGATATTTACGCTCAGAGTCATTGCAATGGCGGCTCCACAGAGCTTCCTTCAATTTGTTGAATGCGTTTCGGTGATCGCCGCTCCATTCAAATTGAGGATTGTCCTTCGTTTTCAGGAAATTATTGAGCGGTTTCGAAATAACGGAATAAATTTTGATGAATTTGCGGAAGAAACCGGTCAGGCCTAGGAATCTTCGTACTTCAGTGACGGTAGTTGGTTCTGCGAATTGACGTATGACGTTTGCTTTCTCATTTCCCGGTTTGATTCCTTCGGAATCTACTTCATGCCCCAAAAACGTGATGCTTGTTTTGAGAAATGCACATTTGGATGTTCTCAACGTTAAGCCGGCTGGTTTGACGAGATCTAGGAATTGTTGAAGTTTTTCCAAACCTTCTTCGATTGTTTTGCTCGGGATTATTACTTCGTCCATGTAACTGATGGCTGATCGTCCCATCTGTTTAATTAGTCCAGTAATAAGTGCATGGAAGGTGCTCCGTGCGTTGCAATGTCCAAACGGCATGCGGTTGAATTCGTAAATTCCTTCGTGTGTGATGAATGCTGTATAGCGCTTACATTCTTCGGAAATGGTACTTGGTAATACACCGACATTAAGTTTAATGTCGTATAATACGTGTTGCCTGCGATTGAAGATAATTGTTCCTCCACGGTCGGCATGAGGAATGGTCGTTTCTCCGTTATCGAGTTTAGCTGTCGGAAGTCCATACATAAACGGTCTTCTCCGTTTTGTTTCTTGACGAATACGATTGGTGACGAATACTCGGATTCGCTCGGACGAATAATATTGCATTCCAATAATTCTTTGATTTGTTCTTTACACGGGCTCGTTTTGCGAACGGTATTCTATACGGCTGTCGTTGAATCGGTTTATCGGATTTGAGTTTGATGTTCATTGTGATACAATTGCATTCCCCTAATTCGGCCAATTTATTTGACAAGCAATCTTTATATTAGGCTATTAAATTCTTGACGGTGTCGACTTCAGTTTCGGTTAGCGTATCTCCTATGTCGGGGTGATCATTTTGTGTCGATTCCATTCGACACGTTCCGTTTTCGATTACTATTCTTTGATTTCCTGAGCACAGTATATAGTTGCCGAGTAATACGTTATCTGGTATCATATTGTCGTCTACCACGTAGAGTGTGGCATCTAATTCCGTGTTATCCATTATCAATTCGGTTCGTGTGGAGTGCTCGCAAACGTATGCACTCCCGTCGAATCCCTTTAAGGTAACTGACGTACACCACTCGATGCTGCATAGCGTTTCTGCAACGGTGCGTTGAATTAACGATCGATCACTGCCTGGATCGATGAGCGAGATAATCGGCCTTCCATTCAGTGTTATTTCTTTCGTGACAGTTTGTGACATATTATTGATTGGATTGGAAATTAATCGTACGGTATTGTTATTAATAATCGGTTGTGAAGTGCAATTGGCGGTTGCGTGTGCCGTTTTCTGGCATCTGGATCGGCGTTGCGGTTTCGAGCAGTTTATGGACAAATGTCCCGTTTCGAAACAGTTAAAACATTTTACTCCTAAACATGCACTCGATGCGATTCGATTCTGAATAATTTTATATTCTGGCGGACGGTTCGGTTTCGTTTCAGTTTTTATGCACGGTCTTGATTGGATGAAGTTCCTCGGATTATTCGTTAAGTATTGGCGGATGGCGGCTAGAAGTTCGTTTGGTGATAAGAACGTGATTGCAGCGAGAACGTTTTGCATATTAAACTTCTTTAAACCATCTCGTGTACATCTGATGATCGATGCGTCGTATATTCCCGCGTTGCGACCCATAGATAACATTCGATAAAAATATTCTTCTTCGGTTTCGCTATTCTTCCGGTGCGACTTCATCAGTTTAATGTGCGTATCGGCACTCGTTTCATAGCATGGAAAATCAGCGATTAGTGTTTGGCAAAAATCTTCCACAGAATTAAATACATTGGACTTACCGTCCATCCACATCTTAGCTGGTCCCTTTAGTTTGGAATGTACTGCGAATAGCAACACAATTTCGTTCCACTGATTCAACTGATTTACTCGTTGAATAAACTGACGTGCGGTTAGTGACGTTTCTCGGGTCGAATGGAATTCGGGTAGTATTTCGGCTATATCTCTCACATTGTGGATATGGTTGATCGGATATGCGCTCGATTCTGGTAAATAATTCTTTGGCACGGTATTCGGTGTCAATAGCGGCTGTCCGGTTGACGATGGTGCGGCGTGATTGTGAATCTGTTGGTTTGTTATGCCAAAAGTTGGCAGATTATTATACGGAATGGCACACGGTGTTGACGGCGTTTGTTCGGTTGACGGTGGTACAAAGCTATTGTACATCGGTAGATTCGTTATGCCAAAGCGTGGCGAATTGTTGTGCGCAACGGCGTGCGGTGGTAACGGAATATGTTCCGTTGACGTTGGTACAGAGTTATTGTACATCGGTGGATTCGTTGTGCCAAAGCGTGGCAGATTGTTGTGCGGAATGCCGTGCGGTGGTAACTGAATTTGTTCAGTTGACGTAGGTACAAAGTTATTGTACACCGGCGGATTCGTTATGCCAAAGCGTGGCAAATTGTTGTGCGCAACGGCGTGCGGTGGTAACGGAATATGTTCCGTTGACGTTGGTACAGAGTTATTGTACATCGGTGGATTCGTTGTGCCAAAGCGTGGCAGATTGTTGTGCGGAATGCCGTGCGGTGGTAACTGAATTTGTTCAGTTGACGTAGGTACAAAGTTATTGTACACCGGTGGATTCGTTATGCCAAAGCGTGGCAAATTGTTGCGCGCAACGGCGTGCGGTGGTAACGGAATATGTTCCGTTGACGTTGGTACGGAGTTATTGTACATCGGTGGATTCGTTGTGCCAAAGCGTGGCAGATTGTTGTGCGGAATGCCGTGTGGTGATAACTGAATTTGTTCAGTTGACGTAGGTACAAAGTTATTGTACACCGGTGGATTTGTTATGCCAAAGCGTGCCATATTGTTGTGCGGAACGGCGTGCGGTGGTAACGCAATATGTTCCGTTGACGTTTGTACCGAGTTATTGTACATCGGTGGATTCGCTGTGCCAAAGCGTGGCAGATTGTTGTGCGGAATGCCGTGCGGTGGCAACTGAATATGTTCAGTTGACAAAGTTATTGTACACCGGTGGATTCGTTATGCCAAGGCGTGGCATATTGTTGTGCGGGACGGCGTGCAGTGGTAAGGGAATTTGTTCGGTTGACGTTGGTACAAAGTTATTGTACACCGGTGGATTCATTATGCCAAAGCGTGGCAAGTTGTCGTACGGAACAGCGTGCGCAATCGGTTGAAACGGAATATTCGTAGTGGTTACAGTTGACGGTTGAATATTACGCGCACTTACATTATTGGTGGACGTGATGGGTTGCACAGGCTCGCGCACTTCATTGTATGCGATACTGGAAGCGACACTGATTGGCGTTTGTCGCGATAACAATTGTTCCATTGTTCGGCTTAGTTTTGACATTTCTGTTTTAATTGATTCGAGTTCACGTAACTCATTGTAAACTACGTTATTAGGAATGTTCTCCACATCACTTTCACTGTTTTGTGAGTGTCCCCGAAGCCGATTTATCAAAGCAGCTTTCGACCCGGTGGTCGGCAAATTGTGCTGTTTCAAAAGCGCTTTTAATTTTTTATTTGTAAAGTTTTCGAATCCCGGTTGATCCATTTTTAATAATAAACTAATTATTTCCCGAACGCACAATTAAAAAAATAAGACAAGTATTTAAAAAAATGTACCTCACAAAAATGTATTGCGTATAATTGCCAAATCGAATGTGGCCTGCCACTGACGATAAATTTATACAAGAGAAAATTATTTAAACGGACGCACGGTTTAGGTTGACTCGTTCTCAAAGTTCGCAATTGAGATGTGTGTTTATTGTTCCGTGTAATATTTCTCTTTAATTTCAATTAAACGTTCTCTTACACTATGCGTTTACTAGAATTATTTCGTTTCACAATATTGGTACACAATATCGTGTTTCGTTTCGCACACTATTGAAAATGTGTATATGTTCCTTGCAAAATATCGTTCTAGCAAGTTCGCACACACACTTTAAATTGAAAATGTTTTTTTTTCGAGAAAACGTGATTTCTCAAATCGTTCTTTCTAGAATCGGCGTGATTCTAATCGTTGTTGGAAAATAACACTAACACATGCAAAGAGCGACGCTCGTATTTATTGCGCACTACTTTGCTTTGCGCGTTGGTAAGCGCAATTTTTCAATTTTCAACTGATTTTTTCCCCTTAAACAAATGACGCGTGCGCACTTGAACACTTTTGGGGAAAAGAAAAAAATAGTGGAAACCCGACGCTCGTATTTTAATCGAAATACTTTTTTGGTTTTCACAATTTTTCACGGTTTCGGAATAAATCTTTTTTTTTAACGAAAACGTTGGAAACCCGCTCGTATTTATTTGAAATACTTTTAGTTTTCACGGTTTTTGACGGTTCGGAAATAAATCCTTTTTAATTTACACTTTTGTTATCAAATCCCACTTCTGAGTTGTCAGAGGGGCTGGAAAATGGATATAATAGCAGGATTTGGATAAAAGGTTTTATTTCATTTAATTTAAAACGACGGTTCGATTTTAATACACTAAAACTTTATTAAATGAAAAAGGTTCTTTCTCACACGGCGGTCTGATCGAGACTGCCTCTTGTTCTACATTTCATTCTGATTCTCCCTTCTTGTCTTATTTGTGTTATGCGTCAAATGACAAATGGTACACTGTTTTTATTCCGATATTCCCCCAAAAAAATTTCTGTAACATTTTGAAGGACCAATCAACTACAAAAGGGCATGGCTGGTTTTCCAAAGCAAAAAAAAAGGAAGTGTGCTTTTGACCACACTGTAGAACTGAAATAGAAGCTTTTCTTTATGGTTTGTCAGAGAGTTGCATTTTTTGCGTTTGTTCAGCAAGTTGCCTAGCCCTACATGCCCGCATCCGTTCTGCACCAGTCATATCCGTACTCGACGAAGATTTGTCAGCGAGTTGCATTTGTTCCGCTTGTTGAGCAAGTTACCTAGCCCTAAATGCCCGCCTTCGCTCTGTACCAGCTATAGCCGTACCTGTCGAAGACATACTCGTAGATGCCTTGTCAACGAGTTGCTTTTGTTCCGCTTGTTGAGCAAATTGCCTAGCCCTACATGCCCGCATCCGTTCTGCACCAGTCATAGCCGTACTCGTCGAAGCCTTGTCAGCGAGTTGCTTTTTGTTATATTTTAGAACTGTCTTCTTTTATTGTCTATTCACAACTGACTTACTGTCACTACTGCAAGGCAGTAGGCAGTAGTTTACAAGTATTAACATGTATGTAATACAACATCTTTCTTTTTAATTATTTTTTTTTTTTTTTTTTTTATATAGTATATAATTCAATTCAATTTAAAAATAAAATTTATATAGGTTAACAATTCAAAATTAGTAAACAATATGTGATATAAAAAATTTTAATTTAGTTCTAAGAAATTACTCGACCTGAGCGCAATTGCATTCCACTTTGATGTGTCACATTCAAATCATTGTCAAATCTTTCATGATGACCTTGACTGGAATCATTATCTTCAATAGTTTCACGTTGTTCTGTGAATTTTATATTATGACTGTGATCATCCACAGATTGAGGAACCTTTAAAATATGTTGACGATTACGCCTGAAAATATGACCATTCTCATCCAAAATGGAATATGACCTGGGTTCATTGCACACTCCAACAATTTTTCCAGGATGTGAGAGATGTTTTATAATAAACCTTTTCCCCTTGTTCCAGAGGTTGCAGTTTTCTGGTATTTTTATTATAATTTCTTATAATTTTTTGATGATTCTGATGAAGTTTTGATAAATGTAAATTTTGATCAACTACTGATGGCAGTAGTTGTGTCTGCAATGATGGTAGTTTTGTTCTTAAACAACGAGACATTAGCAGTTCCGATGGTGAGTTGATGTTATTCTTTGGGGTCGAACGATACTGTAACAAGGCTATGTATGGATCAGTGCCAGTTTCGTCACATTTCGATAATAATTTTTTAATTGTGCCTATGGATCTTTCAACTAGTCCATTGGATCTTGGATAGTGAGGACTGGATGTTATATGTTCAAAATTCCATTCTTTTGCAAATTTTTTGAATTCTTCGGAATTAAATGGTGGACCGTTATCAGAAATCACCGAATTGGGTATACCATGCCTGGCGATTTTAAATTTGTAATGACTGGCTTAGACGAGGATGAAGAGTTTAATGCAGCTAATTCAATATAAGTGGAATAATAATCAACTACCAGTAAATATATTTTATTTTTAAAATGGAAAAGATCAATGCCTACTTTGTACCAGGGAATTACAGTTTTGTGATGTAGAATGATAGGTTCCTTTGGATTATTATTCCTATGACGGATGCATGTTTCACATTGACTAACATAATTCTGAATGTCATTATTAATGTTGGGCCAATACACAAAATTTCTTGACAGGTTTTTACATCTTTCTATGCCGAGATGACCTTAATGAATTATTTGGAGTATTTCGTGACGTAGATTTTTTGGAATAATTAGACTAGACCCCTTAAAAACCAAATTCTCGTAAACATGTATTTCATCTCTTATTGTGAAATACGGTGAAGTTAAAATGTCTATGGATTTCTTGTTGCTTGGCCACCCATTATGGCAATATTTAATTAATTTCTGTAGACCTAAATCTGCTTTTGTTTCTTCTCTAATCTTTTCTAGATTGTCTTTGGAAATAGATAAATTCCTAGTTAACAAGTTAATCTGTAAAGTAAGGTCTTTGTCAAATTCAGTTAAAGTTTCATAGGGAAGCGCAGCTCGTGAAAGCGAATCGGCTACATACATATATTTTCCAGGCTTAAATACAACATTTAGATCATATGTCTGTAAACGTAACATAATTCGTTGAAGCCTAGGAGGAATTTTGTATAATGGCTTGTTGAAGATAGTCACTAAAGGCTTGTGATCTGTTTCAACTAAAACTTTATGACCATAAACGTACTGGTGGAATTTTGTGCAACCAAAAAGAATTGCAAAAAGTTCCTTTTCAATTTGTGCATAATTCTGTTGACAGTTGGTCAGTGTTGCGGATGCGAAGGCTATTGGTCTATTGTCATGCATGATTACAGCACCCATTGCGTTTTTTGAAGCGTCAACAGATAAACTTAGTGGTTTATTTGGATTCAAATATGTTAATATTGGAGCTGTACTAATTAGAGATTTTAGGTTTTTAAATTCTATTTCATGTGATGGTGTCCATTGCCATTCAGACTCTTTTTTCAATAAATTTCTCAAATTAGACGTTTCAATTGAAAGGTCTTTTATGAAAGAACCTAAATAGCTAACCATGCCTAAAAATCTTTGTAAGTATGTGACAGAAGATGGAGAAGGCATTTTACATATTGCTTCTACCTTGGTTTCATCTGGCTTGACCACTTGATGACTAAAAATGTGACCCATGTATTTAACTTCATTGCAAAGAATTTTTGATTTGGCTTCGTTAAATTTTAAACCAAGATTTTGTGCCGTTTGTAGAACTAATTCGAGACGACTATTATGCTCTTCAATAGTTGCACCATAAATCAAAAAATCGTCAATATAAATAACAAGACCAGGTATATTACAAAATTTTTTTATCATTTCTGAATGGAAAATTTCAGGTGCTGAACTAATACCAAATGGTAAACGTAGAAATCTATATCGCCCAAATGGTGTAATAAACGTGCATAGTTTAGAAGATGGCTCGTCTAAAGGTATAGTCCAGAAACCTGAATTGGCATCGAGGATAGAAAAATATTTGGCATTAATTATTTGTGATTTTATGTCTTCAATTGTCGGTAACTGAAAATGCGAACGTAATATTACTCTATTTAGATTACGAGGATCTAAACATAGTCTAAGCTTACCATTAGGTTTCGCTGCTAGAACAATTGAATTTACCCATTCTGTAGGCTCCTCAACGGGGACAATCACATTCATTTTAATTAGGCGATCAAGTTCATCTTTTAACAATTCTTTTAATTTGAAAGGTATCCTGCGCATGTTGTCAATAACAGGTCGAGCATCATTTCTTATTGTTAGATGACACTTAGTTTTTAAACAACCAAGGCCTTGGAACACACTTTTATATTTCTGTAAAATTTTACAATTATTATCAGATAGTTTGTTATCTAAATTTATTGAATGAACCCGTTTTATTAAATTCAATTCCATACAGGTATGCAAGCCTAATACTGTTTGACATTCTAAATCGACAACAAAAAACTCTATTAGATGTTTTTGATTCAAAAATTCGTATGTTAAAAAACACTTTCCCAAAATTTTCAATTGATCACCATTAAAAGTCGCGATTTTGACATTAGAACGTTTTAATTTTGTTGGACCTAATTTCAATTTCTCAAATTGAAAAGTCGACATGACATTGACTTGCGCACCTGTGTCCAATTGCATTTTAATTTTTATTTTATTTATTTTAATTTCAATGTACCACAGTTTTTCTTTACCCACGTCCAATCCTCCTACAAAAAATTCTTCCGGCTCTGATGACTCGTTGTTTGTTTTTTTAAGTCCCAAGTGATTAACTGACTTATTCTTGTAGTATATACACATTCTCGCATAATGGTTTTTCCGCTTGCAAATGTTAGAAATGACTCCAATAGCTGGACACCGTTCTTTATGGACAAGACCGCACTTGTTACAAATTCCAATTTTATTTATTTGCTGTTTGTATTCAATTTGTTGTTTTTTCTTTTCACTTTCTGGCTGGCTATTTCTATGACCCTGATGACCTCTACTAAATGGATTTTGTCGGCTGTCATTACTGTTAAATTTGGTACTATGTAAAGCACCAACACAATTGAAAATCCATTTCCTTTTGTAGTTGTTGTGACTGTCTTCTTGTTAATTCCATTGTTTTTGCGATTTATAAAGCCTTTTCAAGCTTTATGTCACCTTCATTTAGAAGGCGTTCTTTTATGTAGAGATAATTTTCCCTTAGACCACATATTAATATATCACGAACCAGTTCTTCTCGTAAATTTCCGAATGAGCAATTGAAACTCAAATTTACTAATGCAGTTATATATTCATCTATGCTTTCATCAACTAACTGTTGTCTGGTAAAAAACTTATGTCTTTCCATTGCAATATTAGTTTTCGGCACAAAATATGACTCCAACTTTTTCACTAAGATTTCATATTTAATTTTGTCGATATCTTCATTAAATGAGTTAAATATTTCATAACTTTCCGGTCCAAGATTATGAAGTAATAACGCAACTTTTCGTCCATCATCTTCATTTTCCAAATCTGAGGCACGCATATATAATTTAAATTGGTTAAACCATTTTTTCCACGTGTCGCCCAAATTTGAATTTTTTAATTCTATTGGTTGAATTTGACAACTTAATATTTTATTTTTTTGACTTAAACTTTCACCATTTGTTGGATTTGACATCTTAAGTAATTGTTAAGTCATATCAAATATTTGGTTTTTTGTCGTAAAAAACCAACAGATATTTCCCAGACTTATTTTGTGCAACGCGTGAATTTTTCTATGATAAAATTCCCACAATAATATTTTTTGCATAAAAAACTCATATTGTTCAAAATAAAATACTCCGATTTCAATTCCATATATCCAAATATCAAATTAAACTTTTATATTTAATTAAATTTGATATTTGGATAATTTTTATAAATGTACGATTCCCACATTTAGAATATAAGAATTTTGTATACTCAGCATTTAAATTGTATAAATTCCAGAATTTTTGTCAAATAAATTCAGTTTAATTTTGAAACCCAACAAAGCCTTTTTCTTCAACTTAATTAGCGTAAGGCCGCGCTAATAAAACAAACTTAAGCGGCAAAATAAAATAATTTTATCGCTATATCAACATTTTGGTGACCCCGACGTGATGGAACAGCTTACAGCAGAGCAATCCCTATGTGGTAAAGAAATAGAAAAAATTATTACCAACTATGGGAAGGATCCCAAGAGTCGAAAGACTGAGTCGTATCTAACAACAAGAGTAGAACGATTACAACAGGAATGGAACCAGTTTAATGATCGTCATTCAAAACTCCTGGCGATAAAAACTGAAAATCCCACTCATAGTTATTTCCAGTCCGATTTCTACACGCAAGTACAAACAATATACAAAACGGCCAAAACCACATTAGAAGAAGAGTTATACAAACTAGATGATGAAAAGTTAAAGCCAGAGGAATCTCTAACCACCTACCAGAAGAGCAGTCAAGACAGAAAAGGAGAATACGTCTACAACGTGCATCCTTTTCAGCTTTGGAACACTTCCTTCAGCCGCTGGAATCATCAATTGATACATCATACTCAAAGGTACACTGTCAACAAAAAATCAAATCAATCAACAACTATTGGTCAAATATTATCAATCTACATAATGACATTATGGCTGAGGAGGATCAATTTGATTATGTAGATGAGGACTTTTTTAAGCTCGAAGACCGCCAGGAGCTAATCATCATTAAACTACAAGAACAATGCGATCGCGCATCTCCATCGAACGGAAAAACCTGCATGGAAGCACAAATCAAGCTTCCTAAGGTCACATTGCCCACCTTCGACGGAGACTACTTGAAGTGGAGAGAGTTTAATGATCTTTTCACACAATTAATACAGAACCAACCTATGGGACATTCACAGAAAATGTTCTATCTAAAGGCAAACATTACAGGAGAAGCAGGAAAACTTATCCAACATCTACAAATTTCTGAAGAAAATTACACTACCGCATGGGATATATTATAAAATCGATACAACAACAAACGACTTCTACTAGCAGCTCTGCTTAACACTCTCTTATCACAACCAGTTATAACTTCTGAGTCATCATCGGCAATCAAGCAGTTGCATGATACAACGAAAGAATGCCTATTAGGTATTAAAAATCTTGGAGTAGATACCAGAAATTGGGATCCGATAGTTCTCCACATTCTGCTTCGTAAAGTACACCGTGAAACCCATCGCTTATTTGAACAATCGTTGGAATCACCACGTTCCATTCAACATTTGAGAACGTTCTTAACGTTTTTGGAATGCAGATTTCAAATGCTAGAGACACTAGGGGAGAAACCACACCAGGGAAAACTGAATACAAGTAAACATTCTGCTTTTATTTCATCGGAAAGAGAAATCACATGTCTATTCTGCAAGAAACAGCAGCATCGTATTAATGCATGTCAAACTTTTCTTCAACTATCTCCACTAGAACGTCTAGATGCAGCTATAGAGCTTCAACTTTGCACCAATTGCTTAGGAAGGGGACATTTCCTCAAAAATTGCTCATCCAGAAATTGCTTCAAGTGTCATGCACGACATCACACATTGCTACATATCGAAACATCGAATGTTGCAAACAAAACTGGTAATTTAGAAAACCTTCCACCAACACAAATTAACACAACTTATGTTGCTCTTCAAAACAATAATAACTCTGCAGGCTACGTCTTCTTAGGCACAGCCATTGTAAAGATAACGGATGCAAATGGATATCCAATCGAATGTAGAGTAATTCTAGATTCCGGATCTCAATTGAACTTTATATCTGAAAGGCTATACAAAAAGCTAGGAATCGTCGGATGCAATCAACAATTAAATGTAAATGGTATAGGCTACTCACATCTTAAAATACAACGCAGAGCCAACATTTCATTACAATCAAAGGTGAATGCTTATTCAACAAGACTGGAGGTATTTGTGCTACCAGAAATCACTTCATTACAACCTAGCCGTTTCATTAATATCGATTCCTGGCCCATACCTAAGAATATACAACTCGCTGATCCAGATTTCAACAAACCGCGGCACATTGATTTATTAATCGGTGCTGAACTATACTGTGAATTAATGTCTGTCGGCCAAATTAAATTGCACAGAAGTTTACCTACATTACAAAATTCCATGTTCGGATGGATAGTTTTTGGAAAATCAACACAAACGTCAAACACATCGAAATTATTTTGTGGAATCAGCACCAGCGAGCTAGATAATCAGCTACAGAAATTTTGGACTTTAGAAGAAACGCTAATAGCCAAGAAACAATTATCACATTCAGAACTTTTATGTGTTCAATTCTTCAACAAAACCATATCGAGAAATCAACTTGGACGCTTTATTGTAAAGCTACCATTTTCCGAACAACCATCCAAGTTGGGCGAATCGAGACAAACCGCTATACGTCGTTTTTTGAGTCTTGAAAAAAGACTAGCCAAAGATATATCAGTAAAGTTACAATATCAGAATTTTATCCATGAGTTCTTAAACTTGAAACATATGGAAGAAGTTGAACTTAAAACAATCTCTGTGCCGCACTACTTCCTACCGCATCATTGTGTTTTTAAGCCGGACAGTAGTACTACTAAATTAAGGGTGGTGTTTGACGGTTCTTGTAAAACCTCCAGTAACACGTCACTTAATGACATTTTATACACAGGCCCTACGATACAGGATGATTTATTTAGTATTCTGATAAGATTCAGGCTATTTAAATATGTCTTCACGGCAGACATAGCAAAAATGTATCGCCAAATTTTGGTTGCTCCAGAAGATAGAAACTTTCAACTCATAGTATGGAGAGACAATCCTGAAGACAAACTTAAATATTTTCGGCTTCGTACTGTAACTTACGGCACAACATCTGCACCATATTTAGCAACTCAGTGCCTTGAACGTTTAGCTGAGGACCATGCTCTACAATATCCATTAGCATCTAAAATTATCAAACGAGATTTCTATGTTGATGATCTAATGACCGGAAATGACAATCTAGCTGAAGCCGTTGAAACACAAAATCAATTAAAACAGGCTCTCAGTTCAGGTGGATTCAACCTTAGAAAGTGGTGCACAAATCATCCTGCACTACTCGCTTCAATCCCAAAAGAAGACATAGAAGTACAATTAGACATAAAAGACGGCTCGAGTGATCAAATTGAAACATTAGGACTTACTTGGATGCCGAAGCAAGATCTATTTTTTATTAAAACATCATGGCCAACAGCAAAGAAAGTAACCAAAAGAACCATATTGGCAGATATCGCACATCTATTTGATCCATTAGGAATAGTAAATCCAGTAATAGTTCTAGCAAAGATTTTCTTACAACAATTGTGGCTAATGAAACTAGATTGGGATGCAGCTTTACCACTGGAACTACATACAAAATGGTTAAATTTCCGCCAAGGGCTGAGCGATTTAAATTCATTAACAGTTCCAAGACACATTTTCTCCAGCTCAACTACAGCTAATATACAACTCCACGCATTTGCTGACGCAAGCGAGAAAGCATACGGGACCGCTATTTACATACGATCCACTGACAAAAATTCAAATATATCTGTACACTTGTTATGTGCAAAATCAAAGGTCGCTCCAACCAAAACAACAAGATTACCACGCTTAGAATTGTGCGCTGCCAAAATAATGACTGAACTGGTTGATCGTTTAAAGAAAATTCTATGCATCACAATTGATGAAATCTACTATTGGACTGACTCTAGCATTGTTCTGTCATGGATCTCGTCAGAGTCTTCCTCCTACAAAACTTTCGTTGCGAATCGAATTGCAGCCATCCAAGAATCAACGCAAGTTAACCAATGGCATCACATCAAATCCAATATGAATCCAGCCGACTTGATTTCTCGAGGTGTGACTCCAAAGAACTTGCTAGCATCTAGTATCTGGTTTAATGGTCCTGAATTTTTACAACGTCCAGAAAGTAAGTGGCCAGATACTTCAATCAGTCAAATCAATGTTGAAACAGAGAAGAAGCAACGCAAGGTGGTTCTTATGGCCGTTGCAAGACCAACTCTAATACAAACCATACACCACAACAATTCATTTAAACGTTTACAAGAAACAATGGCCTTTATTCTACGTTTCATAAGACTACAGAAACACGAAAGAAGACTCTCTAAGGTTCCTACTGCAAACGAACTTCAAGATGCCCTGCTTCAAGCTAGTAATTTATCATTTGAAGCAAAGCATCCTGTTCTTCTACCATATTCTCATCTCTTTACAAGACTCTTAATACAGCGACTACACTTGCAACATTTACATGCAGGACCGCAAGCTTTATTGGCCATAACAAGACAAAGATATTGGCCACTACGAGGGAAAATTTTAGCACACTCGATAGTTCATCAATGCATTATATGTTCCAGAGCACGACCAAAGGTTATTTCACAACTCATGGGAGGTTTACAAGTAGAAAGGATTCAACCAGCACGACCATTCGTAAATGTGGGCATCGATTTTTGTGGTCCAATACATATACACTACAAAATTAGAGGGAAAAAACCCACAAAGGCATATATCGCAGTTTTTGTATGCTTCACTACGAAGGCTACCCATCTAGAATTTGTCTCCGATCTGACAACCTCCGCCTTTATAGGTGCGCTTAAGCGTTTTATCGGAAGACGAGGTAGACCAGCAAAAATCTTTTGCGATAATGCAACCAATTTCGTAGGTGCACGAAATGAACTACAAGAGTTACACGAATTATTTTCAAGTAAAGAACATCACACGGTGATCAACAATCACTGCGCAGATGAACAAATCGAATGGTGTTTCATACCGCCCCGCTCACCCCATTTTGGTGGGCTCTGGGAAGCAGCTGTAAAATCAGCCAAACATCATTTGAGACGAGTACTTTTAGGGGCCTCACTAACATTCGAAGAGCTTAACACAGTGGTTACTGAAATCGAAGCTATTTTAAATTCACGACCTTTAACACCAATGTCAACAAACCCAAACGATGTCCAAGCTCTTACACCGGGTCATTTCTTAATTGGAGAACCGTTAACTACAATCTTGGACCCACAAGCCAAACCAAACAATGCAACTATCTTATCACGATGGCAACTAGTAAGAGCTATCCACCAAGAATTCTGGAAGCGCTGGTCCAACGAATATCTACAACAATTGCAAACTAGAACCAAGTGGAAGCAAGAAGTCAAACAACTTAAACCAGGAACTTTGGTCATCATAAGGGATGAAAATTTACCACCATTAAAATGGCAAATGGCAAGAATCATAGAAGCTCATCCAGGTAGTGATGGATTAATAAGAGTAGTTGATGTTAGAACTACATCTGGAATCCTAAGAAGAGCAATTCATAAGGTATGTCCTTTACCATCAGAAGATGATAATCCAATACTGGAGCAAGGTGAAATCACAAACAGCAAAGAGATCCCACAGTCTTCATCAACACATCTAGTCTGTTTAAAAGAGAAGAAATATTCATTACCATCAAAAAATATAACGCCGAATGGATTTATAAAAGTACCTTTAAAGAAACCACGGCATCCTATGCAAGGAAGATTTTTACCAATAAATTCAGCATGGCTTGACAGTCAATCAGAAACAAACCATTTAAAACGAACTCATCAAAACCAGTCAAATACAACTCAAGACAAAATCACTGCCAGCCGAGATCATAGAGTAAAACAACAAAAAATAGTCAAATTAAATCCACTGTTAACACTTCTGTTAGTGACAAGCATCATACCACAAATTTTCAGCAGTCTGTTGAACCAATCAGTAGAAATCATTCCGTTTCATACACATCCAGGAATATACTTTGAAGGTATAGGACAAGTAAATATGGTCACAGATGAAT
Organism: Xylophagus ater; assembly: GCA_963422695.1. NCBI lineage: Eukaryota > Metazoa > Arthropoda > Insecta > Diptera > Xylophagidae > Xylophagus > Xylophagus ater. The sequence continues at coordinate 116,561 of CAUJSI010000003.1, forward strand.
GGAAACTCATCGTGTATTACGACATGGAAAACTATTGGAAGGAATTAATTGGTCTTCATGACTGTATGCATAAATTAGACAAATTACGTAACGTAATGACAGACTACAAGGAATTTTGTTTGATCATATTATCACAGCTTGAGCATCAACTTAAAACAATCGAGAATAATAACGAGATCCTTGTCAAAGGGAATAGTGGTAGTCTAGCGTCAAGATCCAAACGATCGCCATTCGACATCATTGGGACTATTTCCAATAAATTATTCGGAATTTTAGATCAAGAATATGTCACTCAACTCTCTGAAACTATACAAAAGGTTAAAACAAATGAAGGGCATCTACTCGAACTTATAAAAAACCAAACATCCATCATCGACTCAACAACAAATATCATCAAAAAGGACGAAGAACATATAGACAAGCAGTTTTTAGTTATTACCGACTACATAACCGAGCTTTTTTTAAATATTAAAAACATAAGTAACCAACTAAACGACGAAAAAACAGTACAATTGTTTAATTCACTATCAATTCATGCAACACTGATTATAGTCAGCTACCAAGGAATTCAATCTGCCTTAATAGATGTGGTAACAGACACTCATAATGGAAAACTAAATCCCTTACTACTCACCACTGAACAACTTCGGCAAGAACTAAATGTAATAAGGGAAAATCTGCCAGCAACTTTAACGATACCTGGACAATTCGATCATCAAGATCTACTAGAATTATATCATTTAATGTCTGCAAGGACCAGAGTAACATCTAAATCCATAATCTTTAGCATAAATATTCCACTTCCAGCTAAGGAAATATATGAAATATTCAAGGTCATTCCCATACCTACAGTTGTGGAAGGGAAACTGATCCTAATAAAACCGACTGCTGAATACATAGTGGTAAACCTTCATCGAGACCAACACTTCTCAATGTCTGACGACGAGCTGTCTGCTTGTATAATTAGTCAAAAACAAAGGTATTTATGCAAACAGAAACATGCTATTCATAACAAAGAAGCAGGACAAGATCAATGTGAACTGAGTCTAATCAACCATCAGCAAACACTTCCTGCTAGCTGTGCAATTGAAACCACAGTCCCATCCAAAATTTGGATCCAGTTGCATAATCCAAATCGCTGGATATACTCGTTTGATCACGAATACATTTTATACATTGTATGTGGTGCAAGCACACATCGAACAATAGTTAAAGGTGAAGGATTGCTGAAGTTTAACACCAATTGCGTCATCAAGCAAGATTCACTCATGATCAGCTCTCATAACTTTCATACGAATGAAATCAGGAACTCATTTCTACCCTCGATGATCATTACTGCTTTCAACATCGAGAAGCATCTAGAGAACCAAGAAATCAGAATAGGCAGCAACACCTATCTTTCCAAAAACAACACAAAGGAAATTCAAAACTTAAAGGACGCCATAAGAGTTATAAAAAATCAAGAAATACTTCCAGGAGACATTGACTCCACGGACATTCATCATTTCTCAATCAGCTATTCCTCCTTATTAATTTCTCTTCTCATAGCATCATATGTTTTGCCCATAATTATAAAGAAATGTACCAGAAAACAGCATCCACCTCAACGGCCACCTCGACAAACGGATTTTCAACTTGACTCTATAAGTATATCTTGAAACGGCAATTTTCAAGGCGGGGGAGAATGTTAAGTCATATCAAATATTTGGTTTTTTGTCGTAAAAAACCAACAGATATTTCCCAGACTTATTTTGTGCAACGCGTGAATTTTTCTATGATAAAATTCCCACAATAATATTTTTTGCATAAAAAACTCATATTGTTCAAAATAAAATACTCCGATTTCAATTCCATATATCCAAATATCAAATTAAACTTTTATATTTAATTAAATTTGATATTTGGATAATTTTTATAAATGTACGATTCCCACATTTAGAATATAAGAATTTTGTATACTCAGCATTTAAATTGTATAAATTCCAGAATTTTTGTCAAATAAATTCAGTTTAATTTTGAAACCCAACAAAGCCTTTTTCTTCAACTTAATTAGCGTGAGGCTGCGCTAATAAAACAAACTTAAGCGGCAAAATAAAATAATTTTATCGCTATATCAACAGTAATTTTTATATTATTTTACTTAATTTTTTAATTTAATCTGACACCATGTTATATTTTAGAACTGTCTTCTTTTATTGTCTATTCACAACTGACTTACTGTCACTACAGCAAGGCAGTAGGCAGTAGTTTACAAGTATTAACATGTATGTAATACAACACTTTTGTTCCGCTTGTTGGGCAAGTTGCCTAGCCCTACATTGCCGCATCCGTTCTGCACAAGAAATAGCCGTACTCGTCGAAGCCTTGTCAGCGAGTTCCATTTGTTCCGCTTGTTGAGCAAGTTACGTAGCCCTAAATGCCCGCGTTCGCTCTGTACCAGCTATAGCCGTACCTGTCGAAGACATACTCGTAGATGCCTTGTCAACGAGTTGCTTTTGTTCCGCTTGTTGAGCAAATTGCCTAGCCCTACATGCCCGCGTCCGTTCTGCACCAGTCATAACCGTACTCGTCGAAGCCTTGTCAGCGAGTTGCTTTTGTTCCGCTTGTTCAGCAATTTGCGTAGCCCTACATGCTCGCGTCTGTTCTGCACCAGTCATAGCCGTACTCGTTGAAGCCTTATCAGCGAGTTGCATTTGTTCCGCTTGTTTAGCAATTTGCCTAGCCCTACATGCCCGCATCAGTTCTGCACCAGTCATAGCCGTACTCGTCGAGGCCTTGTCAGCGAGTTGCATTTGATCCGCTTGCTGAGCAAGTTGCCCAGCCCTACATGGCCGCGTCCGTTCTGCACCAGTCATAGCCGTACTCGTCGAAGCCTTGTCAGCGAGTTGCATTTATTCCGCTTGTTGATCAAGTTGCCTAGCCCTAAATGCCCGCGTCCGCTCTGTATCAGTTATAGCCGTACCTGTCGAAGACATACTCGTAGATGCCTTGTCAACGTGTTGCTTTTGTTCCGCATGTTGAGCAAATTGCCTAGCCCTACATGCCCGCGTCCGTTTTGCACCAGTCATAGCCGTACTCGTCGAAGCCTTGTCAGCGAGTTGCTTTTGTTCCGCTTGTTGAGCAAGTTGCCTAGCCCTACATGCCCGCATCCGTTCTGCACAAGAAATAGCCGTACTCATCGCAGCCTTGTCAACGAGTTGCTTTTGTTCCGATTTTTGAGCAAATTGCCTAGCCCTACATGCCCGCATCCGTTCTGCACCAGTCATATTCGTACTATTCGATGCCTTGTCAGCGAGTTTTACTTGTTCCACTTGTTTAGCATGTTGCCTAGCCCTACATGCCCGCATCGGTTCAGCACCAGTCATAGCCGTACTCGTCGAAGCCTTGTCAGCGAGTTGCATTTATTCCGTTTGTTGAGCAACTTGCCTGGCCCTACATGCCCGCGTGCGTTCTGTACCAGTCATAGCCGTACTCGTCGAAGCCCTGTCAGCGAGTTGCTTTTATTCCCCTTGTTGTTGCGTAGCACTACGTGCCGGCATCCGTTCTGCAATAGTCATAGGCGTTCTCGTGGAAGCATTGTCAGCGTGCTGTGATTGAGCAGAATTGTCGACTCGCAAACGTTTCTTACCGCAGTTATTGTAGCCGTAGTAGGAAGCAATGTCCATTAATGTATGTAAGATGCGCTGACCGCTTTCCGCTATGCAATATTCGTGTGCGCCAACTTTATGCACAGAAACGACGCGCTTGTTAGTCGGCTTACCCTGATGTACACGTTGCGTTACAGAGTTAGCGTTCCATGATTTTTTCCATATAAAAAGTTAAAAAACTTGTATTGACTGCAGCGCCAATACGGTGGCAAATATAACTATTTGGTCTTCCACAATATTGCCGAACATTGTAATCGTCTAGGACGTCTATATAATAAGATATTTTGTAATGTGACGTTTCGTCAAGGTTCAAAAATTGTATTGAATACAGCGCCGAAATGGTGGGAGATAGAACTATTGGGTCTTCGACGGAAATAATCGCCATAAAAACCTCTACAACTTTGCCGAACATTTCAATCGTGTACGACCTCTATATAAAAAGTTCAAAAAATATTTCGAAAATTTGTATCGACTACAGCGCTAATACGGTGATAGATAGAACTATTTGGGCTTGAACGAAAGTAAATCTAATCAGAACCTCCACAATATTGTTGAACATTGTAATCGTCTAGGACGTCCATATAATGAGATATTTTGTAATGTGACGTTTCGTCACAGACAATCGTCACATAGAAGGATTTCACTTCAAAAAAATGGTAAGAGCAGTTTTTCACCCAAGAACAAGATAATGATTATTCATGCATATCAATATTAATGATGTCATCTCCACACAAAATAGTATTGAATCAACCAGTTCATATTGTGATTTCAGCGAGTAAACAGCTGGTTTTATTCGAGGCCTTTTTTTCAGTGCAAATAAAAAAAAACTTAATATTTGCAAAAAAGCTTACGTTTTGATTTTTTCAGTGCAAATAAAAAAAAACTTAATATTTGTTACAAAGTTTTTGTTTTTTCAGTGGAAATAAAAAAAAAAACTCTGATTTTTGTGAACGTGATTTTGTGTTTTCATTTCATTACCATTGTTGGAAAAAGAAATTTTTTGTTCGTTTAACGCCTTTTCTTAAATTTTGTTGTCATTGTTGATTTGAAAATTCCTTTCATTATTATTGTTGGAAACTTGGCGCTCAACGAATTTTCTGTGATAGCGACAACGCTGGTAAGCTCTTATGACCTGAGAAATAATAAGACTCAGTGGCCCCAACACTTTTCATTTCCTTTCTTTGCCTTTGATAGCGTCGGTGGAAAATAACATTTTTTCTTCGTTTTTCCTAGCATCGTTGGAAAACATTTTTTCGTAGCGTCGTTGGGAAATTAGGCCTTCTCTTCGTCTTTTCGTAGCATCGTTGGAAAATAACATTTTTTCTTCGTTTTTCGTAGCATCGTTGGGAAATAAAATTTTTTCCTCGTTTTTCCTGGCATCGTTGGAAAACAACATTTTATCTTCGTTTTTCGTAGCATCGTTGGAAAAAGACATTTTTTGTTCGTTTAACGCTTTTTCTTAAATTTTGTTGGTATTGCTGATTTGAAAATTCCTTTCATTATCATCGTTGGAAACTTGGCACTCAAAGAATTTTCTTTGGCAGCGAGAACGCTGGTAAGCTCTTATGATCTGAGAAATTATAAGACTCAATGGCCCAAACACTTTTCATTTCCTTTCTTTGCCTTTCACAATCAACTATTTTTCTTGGTTTTTCATAGCATCGTTGGAAAATAACATTTTTTCTTCGTTTTTCGTAGCATCGTTGGGAAATTGCGTTTTCTCTTCGTTTTTTCGTAGCATCGTCGGAAAAGAAATTTTTTGTTCGTTTAACGCTTTTTCTTAAATTTTGTTGGCATTCTTGATTTGAAAATTCCTTTCATTATCATCGTTGAAAACTTGGCGCTCAAAGAATTTTCTTTGACAGCGACAACGCTGGTAAGCTCTTATGACCTGAGAAATCATTAGACTCAGTGGCCCTAATACTTCATTTCCTTTCTTTGCCTTCGATAGCGTCGTTGAAAAACAACGATTTTTCTTCGTTTCTCATAGCATCATTGGAATCAGTGCTATCGATCTGCTTTAGTTCATTTAAATAAGGCCTCGCAGAAGATCAGACTTAAGTCGTCGTAGTTGTGGAGGGGAAGCAATTCGACAAGTAATTGTAAATCGAACTGAGGAAGAACAGGCATCAGCGAACGAACGAAACAGACAAAGATTGGCTCGAATACGTGCCGAGGAAGCAGCACAACGACGTGCAGCCACAATTGAGGATGCACGATTGCGAGCAATAGCGTTTTGCAGCTTCAGATCTGCTTCGTTCTCAACAGAATGAGCGCAACAGGCTTAGAGTGGTTGAAAGACGTCAACGAGAAACTGCAGATCAACGTCAAACAAGACTCCGTGCACAGCAATCACGCGATTACAATCGCATTTCATTCCGATACTGCCCAGGTTATGATTATAGTTTGAGCCAGCATGTTTTAATCGGCACTATGACTGAAGTGTGTCCTTATTGCATAGCTCTGAAATTTGATGGAGAAACGAAAGGAATGTGTTGCGCCGCCGGAAAAATTAAACTACCTCAACTTGGAGAACCGCCAGAGCTTTGCTGGCCGGATATACGGCCGAAACAAAGCATTTTCTATCTAGCATCAGGAAATACAACTCATGCTTCCAAATGACATCGTTCGGCGCAGAAATCGTAACAGCTCAATTCATGCCAACTTGCAAAGTGAAAGGACGAATTTATCATAGGGGCTGGCTCCCTGCTTCCGTTCCCAGATGGTCAACATAAATTCTTACAAATGTATTTCATCGGTGATGACAATGATGAATTGAATGCACGCTGCGGAATTTCTACCGGTAAAAAAAGGTCCATCGTTTCCCAATTACAAGAGCTTTTTCACGAAAAAAACAATTTAGTGCGTTTGTTCAAAACAGCAATTGATATGATGCCATCTGATTCACACAAGATCGTTATTCATGCTGACAAAATGCCTGCTAGAGAACATGTACGAATATTCAATGCTCCAACTATAGATGAAGTCCCAATTGTTATAGTCGGAGATCAATTCCAACGTAGAGATATTGTTCTTCATCGGAGAAACGATCAATTGACAACAGTTTCAGAAATTCATCGATGCTACGATGCCCCGCAATATCCAATTATTTTTGGGGAAGGTGCCTATGGATATCAGTTCAATGTTAAGATGATAAATGCAGTCAGTGGCGAAGAAAGAAATAAGAAATACAGCGCAATGAACTATTATTCATACCGACTAATGATTCGAGAGAATGAGGAGAATCACATTTTGAAATGCCGTCAATTATTTCACCAATACATCGTAGATATGTATGAAAAAATTGAAACAGAACGTTTGATATTCATCCGCTTGAATCAGACCAACCTTTGCTCTGAAGAATACATTCATTTACTAGATGTAATTGTAAATGATGGTAATACAACTAACGTTGGAAGACTAACGATTTCGCCATCTTCATATATAGGCAGCCCACGTCATATGCATGAGTACGCTCAAGATGCCATTGCGTATGTTCGTTACTTCGGGTGTCCAGACCTATTCATTACATTCACATGTAATCCAGCTTGGGACGATATACAACAGCTTTTACTTCCCAGGCAATCGCCGGTGGATAGACATGACATTACAGCACGTGTTTTCAAACAGAAGTTGAAATCGCTTATGGAATTCATGGTAAAACATGAAGTGTTTGGGTCTGTGCGCTCCCGGATGTACTCAGTGGAATGGCAAAAGCGAGGACTACCACACGCACATATACTAATCTGGCTCTAACAAAATCACGTCAACCGAAATCGACGATATAATATGTGCTGAAATACCTGATGTCGACGTAGATAAGGATTTGCCTTGCGGTAGACTGAATCCAAATTCACCGTGCATGATAGACGGAAAATGCTCTATGCGATATCCTCGAGCATTAATATCCAACACAGTTACAGGAAACGATGGATATCCTTTATACAGAAGATCAGCAGAAGATGGCGGTAAATTAGCAACCATGTAAATGCGAAACAATGAAATCGAAGTAGATAACCGATGGGTTGTTCCATATTCCCCTTTGCTATTAAAAACATACAAAGCGCACATAAACGGGGAATACTGTAACTCCGTTAAATCGATCAAGTAAGTACGTGAACAAAGGCAGCGGCATGGTAGTTTTTGGCGTGTAACCAGAAATAACCAGAATACATATCGATGAAGTCGCACAGTATCACACTGGAAGATACATGAGCAGCAATGAAGCTGTATGGCGAATTCTTTCATTTCCAATACATGAACCGAAACCAACTGTTGTTGACTTAGCAGTACATGTAGAAAATGGCCAACGCGTCTATTTCACAGCTGCAAATGTGCGACAAATAGCCTTGAATCCACCGGCTACAACGTTAACTGCTTTCTTCACGTTATGTCAAAATGACGCGTTTACGAAAACACTGCTGTATTCGGAAGTGCCTACGTATTACACATGGAATGCGAGTAGAAAATCATTTGAACGACCCAAACGAGGAGAGCCAGTCGACGGCCAACCTGGCATATTCAAAGAAACTACGATAGGCAAACTGTACACCGTGCATCCCAATCAAGGTGAATCCTTTTTTCTTCGCATGCTCTTGATAAATATGCGCGGTCCACCCTCTTTCCACCAATTGAGAATTGTCAACGGTGTTACACATGCCACTTTCCGCAGTGCATGTCAGGCTCTGAATTTATTAGAGAACGACCGACACTGGGATGTATGCATTAATGACGCGTGCAACACATTACATCCAAATCAAATTCGTGCATTGTTTGCAATTATATTGACCGTCTGCTCTCCTTTATCTACAACAGAGTTGTGCCAGAAATATAAATCGCACATGGCTGGAGATATTTTAAGTCGAAAGCGCATGGAAAATTTAAATATGAACATGGATTTCATAGCAGAAATCTACAACGAAGTGTTGATAATGATTGAAGATTTGTGCTTAGAAATCGCGAACAAAGTTCTCAATCAATTGAGAATGCCATCACCGAATCGATCTGCTGCTACTTTGTTTGATGTAGAATTGGGTCGCGAACAAAATTACAACACGGGTGAATATTCCTTAGCTAACGTTTGAGCAAAAGGGCATTTACGATCAAATAATGCAAACTGTCAATAACGGAGTTGGACAAATATTCTTTTTAGATGCGCCAGAAGGAATGTTCCTAATTAGATTGATTCTGACCACAATTCGATCCCAAAATGACATAGCCTTGGCTCTTGCGTCGTCCGGAATAGCTGCGACATTGCTACCAGGTGGAAGAACGGCTCATTCCGCTTTGAAATTGCCATTAAACATTCAATTCATTGAAAATCCCACATGCAACATTTCCAAAGCATCCGGCATGGGAAAAGTATTTTAGAAATGAAAACCTTTTGTTTGGGATGAATGCACAACGGCACACAAAAAATCGCTCGAGGCCCTTGATCGATCATTGCAAGACTTACGTGCAAATATCAGACCATTTGGGAACTCATTAATATTGCTTGCAGGAGATTTCAGGCAAACATTACCTGTAATTCCTCGATCGACACCAGCGGACGAAATAAATTCTTACCTGAAATACTCTTTCTGGCGAGGCGTAAAGACGTTAAAATTAACTACACATATGCGAGTCCAGCTGCAAAAGGATCGGTCAGCAGAGATATTCTCACATCAATTGCTCGAAATTGGAAACGGAAAGGTGCCGGTTGATTTGACGTCAGGACGAATTTCATTGCCTCATAACTTCTTCAATTTAGTGACTTCAAAAGAAGAATTGGTTGAAAAAGTATTTCCCAATATTCAAAGCAATTATAAGAATCACGATTGGCTGAGTGAACGAGCTATTCTTGTGGCCAAGAACAAAGACTTCTACGAACTTAACAATATTATTCAGTCTAACATTCAAAGCGAGGTGGTCACATACAAGTCCGTCGACACTGTTGTAGAAGCAGATGAACCGGTTAATTATCCAACAGAATTGTTGAATTCACTCGATCTGCCGGGGATACCACCGCACGTACTGCAATTAAAAATCGGTGTGCCAATTATCATGTTGCGAAATATCAACCAGCCAAAGCTTTGCAACGGCACGCGGCTTGCAGTAAAAAAATTAATGAGCAACGTCGTAGAAGCAGCAATCTTGACAGGACCTTTTAAAGGTGAAGATGTCCTCATTCCTCGCATTCCTATGATTCCAACGGCTATGCCATTTCAATTTAAGAGATTGCAGTTCCCGATTCGATAGGCGTTTGCAATCACCATCAAGAAAGCTGAGGGCCAATTTTTCAAATTGTGCGGTTTAGTTCTAGACACGGATTGCTTCTCTCTGTTTTTATTATTCCAGTTTTATTTAAAATCAAACAAAATTTATTGAAAATGAATTCGTCAAATGTTAAAAAGTGAAACAACGCTTTCGTCTATATAACTGCATCGCATTCCGTGCCCGTCTTCGTCCCGCTTTCGTTTCGTTAACAAAACTAACACAAGGTCTACATTAGCTTTTATTTTTGGTATACCAGCAAAATTGGTTGCTAAAAAGGTAGTGTAGACCACCCTCGTATACCAATTTTTCTGGTATGACAATTCTGAACATCGATTCAGGCGTACATTTGTCGACATTCGCAGTCACTTTTCCAAGACATCACATATGGTTGATAAAATGCGTCAGTGTGGGTGCAACTAAATGCGTATTTAGTCATTGAGTTCGAAACATATGTTTTTATTATTTGGAGAATACATAGTCATTTTTTGTTAATTTTTTTTTTAACTAAACATTTTTTTTTTTGGTAAAATTATTATTTTTCTAAAAGAGAAAAATAATTTTATTTAGTTTAGTGCTAAATAGTACTAAAGTAAAAATTAATTTAATTGAGAATTAATCGATAAACAGAAAAAAAATTTTGATTTAAAATTGACGAAATCTTTCATACAATTTACTAACGGAAATATACAGACTAGCTCCAGAGGACGTCAGAAAAATTGGTGAGAAAAAATTTCCCGACGGTAGAAATAATTTCCCTTTCGAAATTAGTTTTAGCGAGGTGGCAAACCCTTTTTTTCATATTAGGGAAATTTTTCAAAAAAGGTGGCAATAAACGTCGACAAATGTATGCCTGAATCGCTGTTCTGGTATACCATTTTCGTAGACAGCGCTGGTAAACCAATTTTTGACATTTGCATTTAATAAAATGGCGGAAATTAAATTTTTGCGAAGTGAAATTATCAAATTGATAAATATTTTTCAGGAAAAAATATGTTTATGAAATTTGAAATCAAAAAATTATAGAAGAATTGATTTAAAAAAAAGGGCATGGGAAGATATTGCCACAGAAATGAATTCCGCACATTAAAGCCAATATTTTGGCTATTTTTATTTTCTGTTCTCGGCATGTCAGATATTGAATTGGCATACCAGAATTGGCCCACGTAAAAAAAACTGGTAGTATTTTAAGTAAGCCAGATGGTATACCAGAAATAACAGCCAATGTAGACCCTGTGTAAGGCATTAGTCTGGAGTGAGGAAACGAATAATAGTCCAGTAGTATACAGGTGATTGAATCTGACAGTCAAAGATTGAACCAATAAAAGTCGGCATAAAAAGATCGATTCAAGGAGATCGATTTATATGAGTTTTTAAAAAACTTTTTCCTTTATAAAAGATTTCATTCCCTCCAAGAAGATCAATTTACTAAAAAGTCGGATGCTTCAAAATCGATAAAAAATTGATATTCTCTTCCTAAGAAAATGGATTATCGAAAATATCGATCTGAGATCGGCATCCCAACCAAACCCCAAATGGGGTCGCGACCCATAGTTTAAGAAGGCCTGTTTTAGATTATGGAATCGGCTCTAATACAAATAATTATCATTGAACTATATTCTATTGGTTTATTATTCCAACAAAGGAATTTATAACAATTGAAATTTAATGGGTCAGGTTGTCAGAGTGGTTTTACCTCGTTTCTAGTAGCTTGCGAGAGTAGTTCAAATCCTGTTTCTCAGCTCTTCACAATAATTTATTTTTCTTTGGCTACAACTGAAAAACAACCCCAAATGAATAAAAACCCTAGAAGTATGTCTTAAGGCTGTTCTACATTATCATCGCCGCGCATACAAGATGGTTAACAAATTCGTTAATGCAAACAGGTAAAAAGACCAAGACTCATGTGAGGTTGATTGATTGTGTCCAAACCAGTCATCTGAAAATTTGACACTTATACTCAATCCGATTTCTCCTATCTAATCTTTTTGAATAATTTGGTGCATAATGACTGCAAATAAATTTCAATTAATTGTAAAATATGATTATAGAAATTTAAAACAATTACCTTAAAAATTTTAATACAAAATATTTTATAACTTGAATTTTCTGTTATATAATTTTTTTTCATATCGCAGAATATTTTTTCGCTTCAAAAAGTGCAATTCATTTTTTAATTTGTTCCTTTGCACACTCTGTGATAACAAAAACTTATTTTCAGTGATTAAGTATTTTAAAATTATATGTTTATAGTGAATATTAACTTCATTTTTACAAAACTAAATAATTTCACAGCTATTCACATATGACTGACTCATAGCAAAATAGAACCGGACCAATTACCATTTAACTTCTTAACCAACACATATGAGTACACATTAACCAAATTTTCTCCCTTCCACACTGTTATCTTCACACATTAACGAATTTGTTAACCATCTTGTATGCGCGGCGATGATAATGTAGAACAGCCTTTTTGTATTTCTGATTTGAAATTCATTCTCAATTATTTTTTGATATTTCCCAAAACTTTCTATACATTTTTTTGTGGTTAGAAAATTTTGGAAGTAAAAAAAAATTATTTATGAATGTGCAAACAAAAAAAAATTTAAAAAATTAAAAAATTTAAAAATATATTTTTAAGGAAACCCATAAAAATTTGGAGCCGCCAAATTCAAATCTGTTATTATGTTCTATGCTTTCCTACTTTTTCTTCTTTGAAGGTTTATATCTACTAGTACCGCCCATTGGTCGAAAATCGACCTAATAAAATGAAAATGAAAATATCGATTGCAGTAATTAAAAGTCAAACTTGTGAATTTCAATATGATATTCTAATTCTCACACTTATTTATTTACAAATCCCAACATCAATGCTTTTTCCAGTTTTTTTCTTGAATTTGTTCCAGAAAAATAAACATCTGTCTTCTATATAATTCTGAATCACAAACCTTCTACAACACTTCAGTTATTTCCATTCCTTCATTATACAAATTCGTAAAGTATACAACTGCCATATATTTTGTTGCTGTTCCCATATAAATATATGGGCAACTTTTACCTGTCCAACCTGGCTCAGCGGCCATATCTTAACATACTTTTTGGGTTTAAACACTTCTCCTCATCAATAGCTTTCGATTGATATATATATTAAAGTCACATCTTTTGTTAGAATACGAATAAAATGGAGGTGAATTTTTGTGTTGGCCTATTTATATATAAATAAATTTGAGCGGCATTACCAGATGAAAAGAGCAAGAAGTTCTCAATTATTCAATAATTGAAAATAAAATACTCTATTAACTACTCTCAATAATTGGGAAAATCTTGGCCATTATCACATTTTAGTCGGGAATCGTGAGGTAATCTAGGTTATCGCTACTAATATGTCATTAGTATTAGCATAAAAGAAACAAACTAGGGACTGAAGGGCAATTGGAAGCGATCCTCCCAATACCTCATTCGAAAATTAAAGAAACAAAACTTTTCCCACAAAATAGGTAAAGGAAATAATTATTTTTGATTAAAAGGAAAGAAGTAACATATAAATCAAGTAGTTGTATTCTATTTTACAACGTGCTCACAATAAGATAATTTTAGCAATTAAGAGCAAATACATTTTTTTTGAGTTTTGGACTAAAGAAGGAATGAAACAAAGAAAGCAATCGAAATTTTGCTAAGCTCTCAATTGTCAATTTTTGTCAACAAAAACATGTTTCCTAATTGTTCTAACCCGGCCCATACACTTTGCAATTTCCTGTCCAACTTGGTTGAGTTGACTGAAAAATTGTATCATGTGTGCGGCAGTTGAAAGACAAAAACCAAGTTGTCTCAACTGATTGACACAAGATGAAAATATTTTGATTTTTGTGGGCCGAGCTTCGAGTTTAATAGAACAGTTGTATTGTGTATGGTGCAGTTGAACGCTTTTTTGATAATTCGCATACTGTTTTTGTTGTCATCAGCCGTATTTATTGTGAGTGAAGATATTCGTAAGCATGGAACCTTTATCTAATACCGAAATTTGGAGAGATTTATTTGCACAAATACGAGATAAGCCGGTATTGTGGAAAACCACAGATGAAAATTATAAAAACTGTAACCGTAACAATTCGGCATCGAACTGTTGTCAGAGCAACACTTTTACCAAACAAACACTTCTGTCTTGTGGCAGAAAGTGCGTTTTATGGTATAGCAAAAAGGTAACTAGAAATTGCACGGCTAGCTGCTTGCACGAGCTAGCTCGTTGGATGGTGTGGGTCGTTACCTTCTACCATATGCCGTCACATACAAATAATTTGTATGCGTGCAGAAAACAAAATTGTTTAGGCTAGCAAGAGGGCTGAAGATGTGAAAATAATAATTCACACCCTCTCAGGTCACTAGCGGAGTGGGTAAAAATGTTCAAAATAAAATAAAAGAGAAATATGTGTGACTAATGTCACGAAGAAAGAAAAAAGATGGCAAGATTTTATAGAATAGGTTAATTTTTCATTGAAAACCCACGAAACGGAATTCAATTAAAATATCAGACTAATGGACAGAAGATTCTGAAGAGGGGTCCATCCGAAGCAAATTGTTCAATTGGTGTCGGCAGATGTTTTTGGACTTTATCCCACCCAAAGGGCTAATCACAACGAAATATCTCTTTGTGGATCGCATGCGGCCCTGGAAATACACCTGAAAATTGCGATCCTCACAACCTATAAAAAATGGAAGCTGAAAAAAAGAAAAGTCCTACGCTCCCATCATCCTCGGCCTGCTCTGACTCATAATTTTTTTTTTTAATTATTCATTTCATCCAGTATTGCATCCAAACTTCATAAGAAAGTACTGAGGATACGGGGTGATGAAAATCCCAAACGGAAATCAACCATGAGAAAAGTAATTTTTCAAAAAGGAAAACGAAACGATTCTGGCCTAAGCAACGAAAGCAAAGACATGATATTTCATTAACGAAATGTAGTTTTATTTTAATTTTTAAAAAAAACTGAAAAGCAACCAATATGCAAGGCAGTAAAGAAAATAATAAATTAGAGCTAAAGAAAATAAAAATTTAGATATACAAAAAAAATTAATTGTTTCTTCTTAAATTAAATACATTCACATTCGAAAAAAAATACAAATTATGTAATTTGGCCGAAGTTTTTAATGTACGGAAATATGAAAAAAAATCGAAAATAAATGTATATCCATATAATATAAAGGAACTAAAATTTGATAGCAAAACCTTAATTTCGATTTAATGAAAAGAATAATAGTAAATATTACCAAATTAAACAAAAAAACTAATTATAAGAAGAATTTCAATTTAAAAGTAATTTAGAAAACTATTAAATAAAGGAAAACCCAAAAGAAAATTAGACTTTAAAGATAGTATCAAGAAAAAAAAAGGATTAAGTAATAAAATTTCTAGAATACTTGCGGTATTTCGTTTTCCAAAAAGGCCTTCCTGGAGCACTGTATCTGTTTGAGAAAATAACCAAAACAATCGAAATATATTTAAAAAAAAAAAACGCGTGAAACCGTTTCGAGATTTCTTTTGAGTTTTATCGCTTTCTTTTTCTTCTTGTTTTTATTTTTCTTTAAATCATCCATAATGCAAGAGCGTATGTTGAGTGAATATGTAAATCCTTGTTGTGATCTTGTTGGCACTGAATAAAATTTCTTCCTGCCCATACAAATATACAATTGGATTATAAAGGTTGGCAACCTCTGAATTATGGTTTTCTACATTGAATACGCTGAAGAAAGTTATATAACTTCCACAGATTTTTCTTCCTTTTAGGTAAGTATTTTATTATGCCCTATGGTAGGTACTACCAGAGGGTATATTAGTTTTGTCACTAAGTGTGTAACACATAGAAATAATAATCGGAGAAAAATTTCAAGGGTATGGTTGTGTAGGGAATCAAAAGTTATATCGATTTATGCATGTCCGTCCGTCCGTAGACAAGATAACTCAAAAACGCGTTATCCGATTTTGATGAAATTTATAATTTGAGTTGCTTATTCCTTAACTTGGTTTGGTATTGCATTTGAGCCAAATCGATCCACGGGGGGCAAAGTTATAAAGGAAAAACCAGGGTGACCAGAAAGTTTTGTCGTTTTTTTCGTTATGGTTTTTCGGATGTAATTGGAAAATTTGTGACCCGATTTTTTAATTATGTAGATTAACTGCATAAATAGACGATACCGAGTTAATTTTCAGTCAAATCGGTCTAAGGATACTGGAGAAAGAAATAGTTGTACCCTTAAATAAGCCTGTTCATAAAGTTTTTCCAATGTATTTTAAAAAGTTATATACGGATTTGAATCAAATTTACGAAACGTGTTTATACTATTAGACACCACCCTACCTGTGAATTTGGGCCAATTTGAGAATGAAGAAACGAAGTTATAGAGAGAAAAACCTTAAAATATTCAATTAAGCAGAAAGTTCGTGGCGTTTTTTTTCCAATAGTTGGCTTTAGAGTCGTATAACTTTAGTAGTTCTAATCCTATCAAGTTATGTTATAGCGCGCTGAAAAGGTGACATCTCATAGAATACTTAGAAAAAAAATTGTGAAATTCTGGCAGAAGAAATTGGGGTAATTGGGTTTTGAAAATGAGCCAAAATTCTGAAAAAAATTCCCTATATTAATGCTCCATCTTTGGTACTACCGTCCGTCCGTTGACAAAATAACTTAAAAACGCGTTATCCAATTTTGATGAAATTTAGAATGCTACTTGGTTATTGCTATAGTGGTTTTGGTAGTGCATTTCAGCAAAATCGACTCAGGGGCAGCGAAGTTATTAAGGAAAAACCGGGGCGACCATAAAGTTTTGTCGTTTCTTTTTATATAGTTTTTCGGGTATAATTGGAAAATTGGTAAAGCAATTTTGTTTAAATTAATTATATTGGTTCACTACATTAATAGACGATACCATTGTAAATTTCAGTGATATCGGTCTAAGGATAGTGGAGAAAGAAGTAGTCGTAGGAAGAAATAACCCTGTTCAGAAAGTTTTTTTAATTTATTTTCAGAACTAATGCACCGATTTGAATGAAATTTTCAAATTAGACTTATGCTACCAGGGGCTGAGTTACTTACAAATTAGAGAAAATTTTGACAAGGGCAAACAAAGTTATGAAGGAAAATCTCGATATATTGTTAGTTTTCACACTTTTTCTCTCCCATTTCTACCATAGGGCATCAAAAAATCGGCTATAGGCCGATTTTACATTACTTTATGTTTTTAAATATGTTTATATTTGATATGTTATACCATAGGTTGTAATTCATATTTTATGTTATATTGTATTTTATGCTTTCAGGTCATTTGTTATACGTTTTGTCTATATGTGTTATATTATAAATTCCATATTTCTTTTCATTTTTATCTTTGTGTATGTTTTTAGGTTTAATTTTAGATTATGTGTCTTTAAGTGTTAAATTCAATTATATGGTTTTTGTTTTTTTTGTATCAATAAAAAACAAGCTATAGTGTAAAACCACTATTGAAACTTCTATACGTATGTTCAAATCACGTTACTTTCTAAAAATTTCGTAATACGTTTGTGAGTTATCCTAACTGCATATTATGAGGAAAATATGTAAGCAAAGTTTGAAAATCGTATCATTTAAAACAAAAAATCTGAATTTGGTTTGGTAGCTACCCGAACTTGTAATCGGAATTAATTGATTTTTGGACACTACTGTTCTTTCATTGAACAAGTGTCTTATGCCAAATTTCATTGAAATCGGCCCATAAATACCGTTACAATACCATGTAAAAACACAAAAAACCGAACTTTTGTTCGGCGGCTACCCGAAGTTTTAGGCCGATCAAACCCAACTTCTGATAGAATGCTTCTCCTAAGAATTTTCATGGAAATTGCTTCGAGAATACTGCCGCAATCTTGCATACGACAGACGGACGGACAGACAGACGACAGACAGACACTCGATAAATATGATTGCAAACGATTAAGAATCTTATAAAACGTGGAGATTTGCATCAATCATGATTCCAGTAACTTATATACTTCGTATAGAAGTTAAAAATTCTATGTTTTTATTTTATTTAAAATGATTGTTTTATTTTAACTATTGTGTTTTTAGGTTTTATGTTAAATTTATGTTTTGTTTTACTTATGTATCCTTATTCATTCACTTTCATGTTTGAAGATTTAATTTTCTTTAATAATTGTCGATATCGTACACAAGAAACTAATAACTAATAGTAACTAATAAAAAAACTCATGTGATTGAATATTTTATCAAAAAAAAACTTCAAGAAACTTAATAGCATTCTACACTAAGAAAATTCTTCCAATAAAAACCCATGAGAAAAAAACAACCGTTCTCATATTTTCGCTTTCACCTCTCGACTCCTGTTTTGGTCATTTTTCCCACCCACAATTTTAAAAGCAAGCCCAGTTCGACCTTTCGACTTTTTCCAAAAAAATTCTGGCGTTTGTTTTTTTTTGAAAAAAATTCAAAAAGAAATCCTGTTGGAGTTTTAATTCTGCCGCCAACTGTTATTTTTATTAAAATCAAAAAAATGAAAAAAACAAAATGCAGTGGCGGCAAAACCAAATGTCGCAGGCGATGATTTCACATGTTGCAACGCAGGTTCTCAAGGAATGTGCAAACATTCCTTGAGAAGCTGAAAAGCATGTGAGTGCGTTGGAGATCAGTGAGATCTTGAACCAACCCAACGTGGGACTCGACTACACCCTGACAAGTTTTGTGTTACACCGAGCCGCGCTTCTACTGCCATAAATCTTTGGCGTGAAATACCCCCAGGCTTTTGCCTCGAAGATCCTCAACTTCATATAACGCGTTTCCTACGGCACGTACAATCCGGCACTTCAGGAACTTATGGCTGAACTTAGCATTTATGTTTTTCCAAAAGTCGCTAAGTGCGAAGTTCCTTCTGTAAACCTCCTGTCCGGGCACGTAGGTAATGCATTTCACCCTTTTGTTGTATTCTTTTTCTTGTCGTTCATGTCCTTTCTCCAAATTCTGCTTCACTCTTTCCTGAATTAAGTTACGGTGGTCAATAAGCGTAAGTACGTCAAAATTGGGATTCGCCACACAGTCAAGTTTACAGAGAAGGTGGTATGTGCTTTCATGTGTCACCATGTGCGTACCGAGCACTAGGGAGTACGGATCAGAACCAGTGGATGAATGGACAGTGCTTCTGAGGGCACTGCCGATACTTCCCAGATTCTGATCCCGCTCTTGATGATCATCACGCACGTATAGCGGCCAAAATGGACCGATTTACACGTTCCGATGCGTTTGACTGCGGTGAATACACTGCCATGCGTGTGTGCCTGACGCCGTAAATTTTCAGGAGAAATTCAAAGTCCTTGGAGACGAAGTGAGTGCCATTATCTGAAAAGATAGTTTCCGGCACTCAAAAAAGGTGAAATACACTGTCTTCGACAAAGTTGGGGATATTCGAGGCCGTTGCTTGGCGTAACCGCTTCAAAAGGACGAATGTCGACAACTTCTCGAAGATTTCTAATAAAATTGTGTTTCCCTTTTTCGATCTTGGGTAAGGTCCTAGAAGATCTAGGTAGAAAAACTGAAAAGGCCTATCAACTTCCGTAAGCGAACCCATTGGTGGTTTCAGAATAACATTTGGTGCTTTTCTCTCTTTACAGACCGCGCATTTAGAAATGTAATCGCGGACTTCGGAAGCCATTTTTGGCCAGTAGTATTGTTGTCGTAGACGGTATAAGGTCTTAGCTATACCGCCATGAGCAGATTGAGGTGGATCATGGGCCAACCGAACCAACTCGGTCGTCAAACGCTGTGGAATCCATAGCTTCTAGTTAGTATCTTCTTGATTGGAATTATTTCTTCGGTTAAAAGTTGTTTTAATGTACACAAACCCATCAAATACTTGTGGAAGTTTGTGCCCATTTTCTTTAACTACCTCAATCAAAGACAGATGCTCCTCCGACTTAAATTCTTGGGATTCTACACCCACGCAAGTTACAAGTTCCGACACTTCCTCGGTAAATGCTCGAGAGAGGGTGTCAGGAACCACATGGTCCGTTCACTTGCGATTTTCTATGCTAAAGTCGAAAGCTCAGAGCTTCAAACTCCAACGCGCCAAACTGCCGCTCAGGTCCTTCTCGTCCATGAGCCACTTCAAACTTGCGTGATCCCTAACAATTTTGGAAGTTTGCCGTTCCACGTACGCATGAAACATCTTTACGCTGAGAACAGCAGCATAGCATTCCAATTCCGTAACACTATAATTTTGCTGCGCAGCGTTTAGTTTCTGCGACATGTATGCAATAGATTTTTCGTTTCCTTCATGATCACATTGCAACAATATACTACCCACTTCAGTTTTACACGTATCACATTGAATGATGAAAGGCTTACTGAAGTCGGCGTTCACCAATACGGGTATCGAAGTTAAAGAGGGCTTTAATTTCTCCAATACAGCTTGTGCTTCGGGGGTCCAACTGTACTAAGCATGTTTTTTGAGACTGTCCATCACCGGCGACGCCAAACTAGCATAGTTGGCTATAAACCTTCTATACCAGCCTGTCATTCCCAGAAACCTTCTGACCTGCTTCGCTGTCTTGGGTGAAGAAAACTGACTTATCGCGGATACCTTGTAACGTGAGCCTAACACAACACGCTTACGTATATTTTGAAGCCTACACGGCAACACTATTTTAATCATCCGCGTGGTCAGCTTTTGCGAAAACCGCATGTATTCAAAAATTCTTTCCAGAAAGTTCTTTTGACCTCATATCCGTGGTGGAAATAAGCTAAAAAGAAGAGTCCCCGCAGAGAGAAGAGAAGAATGGGAAAAGTTGGATCGTGTTCTATTGTGATTGGCAGGATAAAGATATAAAACTAGAAATACCGGTTTTTTTTTATTCAAACAGGGGAAAATTTGTACGAACAGGAGATGGGAGAATGGGAGAATTTGGTGGGATGAACGACAGTCTGGTTCAAAATGTTAGACAAGAAAGGCTGGGTTTGAAATGTGAGAGGAACAAGTTTGGTCTGAGACATGGACGGAAAAAAAAAGTTTTAACACAAAAAAAGTTGTCCTTTTTGGTTTTTTTATGTCTTCGGAAAATTTAATTAAGTGGAATACAAAAGAAAAATAAAATGTTTTGCATATTGATTATAAACAAAAGAAAAAAAGAAAACTATTCAAGTTATAAAAATAATAATTAAAAATTTGGGAAAAAAAATTCAGTTTTTTTAAGTTTAAAAAGAAAAAAAAAATTTGGTGATTAAATTCTTGTTTTGGTTTTTTTCTTGCTTCGGGGCGCATATTAAAAAAACTCATTAATGGAATTGTTTTACCATACGAAAAAAAAAGTGATAAGATCTGAAGAGAAATAATGCAGTCCGAAGAATATGTTTCGAAGAATTTCGCATTCCAATGTGATGTGGAAGTGGATTTCAATGAAATGAAAGCACAATATGCAACATCTTCTCGTGATACAACAAATCCACGGGCCTGAGATCTTTTGCTCAATAATATTTTTAAGATTCAGGCCCTCGTGGCACCAATTTCTTTTATCCTGGACGAAACGCCCTCTCATATGTTGGCGGAAAAATATTATTTATATGGAACTGGATTCAATGGCGCTTTAATTTCTTCCTGCCTGGCTTATGTATAGCGAGTGATGAACGTCGCAGCAGCTAAATAAGGATCAGATTTTTTTTGTCAAAAGAATTTTTTTTTTGAAATAAAACTAATCAAATGATTTTTTTTAATTCCGAAGGGAAACCGCGAAATTTTATATTCATATGAATTCATATGACTTTTGCATTTACTTAACAGAACTCGTGCTGCAGAAAGGCCTTTTTGGCAGCTCGGGGTAAGTTTTGAAGAAAAATATATATTAAAAATTCATATCTAATATTCATTCGCCTAAAACAAGATGAAGTTTTTTTATTCGGATTTAAAAATTATTTTGGAATACATATAGTAAATTTTGAACCCACTTGGCTCATAAAGTAGAAAAAAAAAAAAATCAAGATTTAAGTTTAAATTGGCTTAATTTAGAGATCTCAATCTACCATGTTTTTATTGGTTTGAAACTAACGTAAAAGAGAAAAAGAAGAAAAACAAAAGTAATTGAAGTTGAAAAAAAAAGAAAAAATATAAATAACGTTTTTGGATTTTGTGCACGGTATTCAATAAATTTTTTTTATTATTTGGATGATCAATGTTTTAGGTCCTATTTACTTAATTAAAGAAATTCAGAGAAAAAGAAGAAATTGGTGGTTTTGATTATTGAATTCCTTTTCGATATCCATTTGTGCTTGCGGGATTTCTGCCCCCATTTTATAAACCCTCCGAGATGGAGAGTGACAGTAGATAGAAATATCACCGAGAGAAGAGAGAGAGAGATGGAATAGGGGAGGATTGAAGAGGGCATAAAAAATATAAGGGTCCATACTCATTTGAAGGGGCGAGTATGGACATACGGGGATCGGCATTCTGCTGTCGGTCCATATGGGTGGGTAGTGCCCCAAAGCCCGGTTGGCATTAACAGCTCGTGCGACTCAGCTGCTCACATTTGCTGCACCATCTCATATCTTCTCCTCGCAAGGAAGAAGATATGCTAAATAGGTCATCAGGGGATTTGCTTTCTTCAACAACAAACCCCAGATATGTAAACCCCTTGTTACATATATGGCGCCCAACGATTCGTTGGTTCAGCCAGCGGATTTTTAATTTTGTTTGCCATTTGTATTTTCGAATTCGGTTGAAATTACAAATGGAGCTCAAACAAAATTGTTTGACACATTTTCGAACGAGTTGATGTTTGGAAATGGTGTTTTGGTTGTTACCATAAACCAAGTTTCTTCAGAAAAACAAATTTTTTATAAAAATTTGAAAATTTTGACTCTAACTTTTTTTCGGTTTTCTGAAACACCCTGTACTCTTTAAATTTTATTCATCTGGTTTTTTTTATTAGTCAACTTTTTTCTGAAGGTGTGTTCACATCATCAAAATTTCTAAACGAAGTTTTGATGTGAACATAATTTCGGATGTTCGTTTTTTTGTGCTATTCGCGATCGCGTTTATGTTGAGTCCAACTGTCGTCACATTTTATTTACGGTTGCGTAGTAGCAGTACTTCGGTTTTTTTTTTATTGAATATTCCGCTTGCCGCAAAAGCGTTTGAAATGTGGATTACGTGCTACATGAATATTGTAGTCATTGCAACGCTTCACGTTTCAATGCAGTTGAGACTCCGGGAAATGATACAGATGCGGATGTATGAGCTTTAGTGTGCCTTTTCGCACATTCTCGTGCTTAATTAAGCCCATGAATAATGCGGTGAGGACACGAGAGTCATGCAACCACATCAGACATAGTGATTCGGGATTGTGCCAGTCGTTTGGATCGGATCACATGCTACGGGCTTGGTTGCTATTGCAGGTGTCCGATCACTCGTCTTGGTACCATTCGCGGGTCACCCATGAACATCAAATTTTCGTTTCGTGAGTGCATGTCGGGTTTATGTTTTCTTCGTGCCGTCCACTTGTTTCGTCTCTCTCTCTCGCTCTTACGTACATATACGTTTGATATTTAGAATTTTTTTTTTGAATTCCTTTTGGGAGTTTATCTTGGAACCATTTCGTGAGTTTTTTTTTCTTGATTTTCTTCGAGGCTATTTTGTCTTCGAATTGTTTTCGGGGAAGGATTTCGATACGTTTCATGAGAAAATTTTTTTTTTTAAGGGAAATTTTTTTCGGAAGGAGTTTTTTCGCTTTTCGATTTAGTTAGTTTTTTTTATTTTTTTATTTTAGATTAGTTTAGTTAAGCCTAGTTTATTTTTTTTAAGTTCGGTTTAATTTTTTTTTAGTTCAGATTAGTTAAGTTTGGTTTAGTATATTCAGTTTAGTTTATTTCATTTTTTTTTTTGCTTAGTTGAGTTTATTGGGTTTTCTTTTATTAAATTTAATTATTATTTGAACATTATTTTTTTATTATTTACATTTTTTTCTATAAAATATATTTTGGTGGGGGAGTTTTTTTTTCTTTATATTATTAGTTTTTTATTATCATTTTTTTTATTACTATATTTTTTTTATTATTACAATTTTTTTTGTCCTTGTTCGGTCCGTTTTTTTTTAGTCCCTGAAAGATTCCGTGAGAGGAAATAAATCTCAGAATACCCGATTTGGGGCGATTGTACCTTCGATTTTGGAAACTTAAGGTGTGTTTACAAAATGGAGGACACAAATACAGGTGCAACGCCTAAAATCAACTCCACAGTTGTACCAAATGCGTCACCGGAGCCAACTACAGATGCTCAAGGTGCTGCGGTGAATGTATTGACGAGTCGAGATGAATCTCGAGTTACTCAAGGGCAATCACAGCTTTCGTTGGATTTTCCATCAGCGTCAAAATCAGTGGCTTCTGCTACAACGACGACTCGCAGTCGTAGTGGTAGAGGAAGAGGTGCGGCAAACCCAACTATCACACGATGGGGTTCTAGTGATGGCGCCTGTTTCCTCTCTCCGTCAGATCCAAGTGCTTCAACAAAAAACATAGGCACTATGATCGAAGCGGCTGTGAGCAGTCAGATGGCCAAAATCCAGAGTGAGTTGCTCAATCAAATCAAGAGAATGATTTTAAATGCACCACCGCAAACACCATGTTCAGTGGCTCCGCCAAAATCCGTTGACCAGTCTGCTAACTTCAATCTTTTGAACGAAAATTATAGTTTGAACGTTCCTCAGAGACGAAGTCAACCAACAATAAACCATAATGTAAACAGACCACCTCCTTTATATGGTGCTAATAACCAAAATCCTAATTATAACGTGAATGCGATTTCAGCTTCAAACGATAGTCACCACGTCGACCCCAGTCAGGATCCGAATCCACGCCCGCCTTTTAACCCAATTAACAATCAAAGGCGTAGCCCAAGTAGGAATTCAAATCTTAACTCAGGCACGAATCGTAATGGTCAGGAAGTTCGACACGCTAGTTTACGACATGATACCCGAATCGACAAATGGGAATTCAGGTTCAGTGGAAAGGCTCAAGATATGTCTGTGGAAGAGTTCATATTCCGCATAGAAACCATGCAATCGCGTGGGGATAATTCGTGGTACGCCATTTGTACCCAATTCCACACCCTGCTCTCCGATAAGGCTGAGCAGTGGTATTGGCGACTGCTGAAAAGAGAACCCCACACCGATTGGCATGGCCTAAAGGCGGCCCTCCGACATCAATTTAAAAGCCTGGACACTGACCATGAAATCATGCGTCGGATGTTACAAAGAAAGCAATCCAACAGCGAAACTTTTGATGATTTTTACGATTCGGTTATGTCTTTATACCATCGGTTAAGAATTCCTATGACGGAAATAGAATTGGCGGACATTATGAGAGAGAACGTCAAAGATAAGATCGCAAATCTTATTTTCGGAATGCCTGCAATGAGTCTGAGTCGCTTTCAGGAAGTATGCCGCAAAGCGGAACGCCATCTTTCTGAGAGAGAACCAAGACGAACTTGGCAAAACCCAACACGGCCCATCCATGAATTGGATGATCTTAACGAACGTAATCTCTCGTACGGACCAGATTCGGCAAATGATGGGATTGACTTGGATACTGATAAACTGAGACCCGCAAAAGAAATGTTACGCGCCATTGATTTTCGCCAAAATGTAAACAGTCAGGAATTCGGTGCATATAACTCACCTGCTAGAACAAACTTTATGCCAGACTCTCGCTTCAGACAAGAAAATGATTCTCATCACCCATACCAAGACTTTAAAAATGATTGTGACCCAAGGAATTATTCGTATAACCAACAACAATACACCAGAGGCGGCCAATCTTTTCCTCACGAACCGGTATCGAATCGCTATAATATTAATTCATCCCATTTCGGTAGTAGTTTACCTTATCAACCTGCCGAGATCGATAGTAGTATTCGAGGGTATGTGAGCGAAAATATGTGGTCAAACGGAATGCAAGATCATTTAGAAGCAGTAGATGCTAATGGTAGATCACGGTTCAAGTGTTGGAGCTGTGACAATATTGGTCATGGTTTTTTCGAGTGTAAAATACCACAACGGTCCTTCTTTTGCTACCGTTGTGGTAGAAAAGATGTGTCGTTACCGATGTGCCCAAAATGTAATCCGGGAAACGCACAAAGGCACCGAGAGACGCACGGGAATCCCCGGTTGCCAATAATGCCCCCGGACCAACCAAAATAGAACCAACCTTGAGTCCAAATCTATCATTACAACCAAATTCTCCGTCTGTCATTAAAATTTTAAAACGAGAAACGTCAACTAAAATCCCTCCTAATAATAATATACTGGAAAGGTCGAATAAATCATTACATCAACGTCAAATGGAATATGACGAAGCTAGAAATAGAATAATCGGTGCTTTACTAAAACCGAGTAAAATTAGTAGGTTTAGAGAAAGGTGTAAACAAAAGAAGTTATTGGGTAAAACGGTGGAATCTGCTTTTGTGAAGCTTAAACATGACGATCGACCATATGCTAAGGTGGAAATCGACGGTGAATCCCTTTTTGGCCTTTTGGGCAGTGGTGCAAGTGTGTCCTGTCTAGGCGCTGGCGCTTTAGATTTCCTCGAACGTCATAACATTTTAATTACTGGTCGTCCCACCACAGTCAAAACGGCTCATGGTAAAGCTCAACATGTACACGGGCAAATAGCGATTCCAATTACATACAATAACATTATAAAAACACTTTCTCTATACGTCGTACCAGGACTTACCCAAAATCTATATCTAGGTGTAGATTTTTGGAAAGAATTCGATATAGCTCCGACTATATTTTCTAAAAACGAAACTTTAGATTGTTTGTCAATTGACGATCCCAACACACACGCGCTAAATTCGGAACAACGCGCGCGTTTTGAAAGCATCTTAACTTTATTTCCTTCCTTCAACCAAGTCGGTTTGGGAAAAACACATTTAGAAGAACATGTTATTGAGGTAGAAAACGCGGAGCCTGTATAGCAACGCCACTACCCTGTTTCCCCTGCGGTGCAAGCCCTCATGTGTGCTGAGTTGGACCGTATGTTGGAATTGGGTGTCATCGAAGAAAGTGTCAGCGCGTGGAACTCTCCTGTAGTCTTGGTGCGCAAACCTGGAAAGTTTCGCCTCTGCCTCGACTCCAGGAAAGTGAACACCCTTACGAAGAAAGACGCTTACCCACTTCCACATATAGAAGGCCTTCTCAGTAGACTTGAGAAGACGTGTTTCATTTCAAGTATTGATTTGAAAGACGCCTTTTGGCAGATACCTTTGGAAAAGCAGAGTAGGGAGAAAACTCCTTTCACAGTGCTTGGTAGACCGTTATACCAGTTTACAGTGATGCCATTCGGGCTCTGTAATGCTCCTCAAAGAATGTGTAGACTGATGGACAAAGCAATTCCAGTCGAGTTAAGAGAAAACTGTTTCGTCTATTTGGACGATCTGTTAGTAGTTTCTGAGGATTTTGATTCTCACGTTCAACTTTTGGCAACCATTGCACGTTGCTTGTCTTCTGCTGGACTCACAATAAATTTGGAGAAAAGCAAATTTTGCATGAGAGAAGTTAGATATTTGGGTTACTCGTTGGTAACGGATGTTTAAAGACCGACTCAAATAAGGTATCTGCAATTTTTGACTTTCCTGCTCCTACAACTCCAAAACAGGTTCGTCGATTTTTGGGTATGACAGGATGGTATAGGCGGTTTATTGCCAATTATGCCTCCTTGTCGTCTCCAATTACTGACTGCCTAAAGAAGAGCGCCAAGTTTGTTTGGACAGCGGAGGCTCAGGTAGCGTTTGAAGCCTTGAAATCTTCATTAACTACGGCCCCGGTATTGGCCAACTCTGATTACACTAAACCCTTTATTATACAGTGCGACGCGAGTAAGACCGGTGGGTTTCATCTAGCCTTACGGACGAGCTAGTTCGCCTGGCGCATGATCCTCCACAAGCTGCGCACGGCGGTATTACCAAAACCTTATATCGTTTGCGGCAAAGATACTTCTGGCCTGGTATGGCTAGCGAAGTACGTAAATATATCGCGAGTTGCATCGTATGTAAAGAGTCTAAGGCTCCAAATAGTGTGTTGAGGCCGCCAATGGGCAAACAAATCGAAGTTGACAGACCATTCCAATACTTATATGTTGACCTGTTAGGACCCTACCCTCGATCTAAGCATGGTAACACCACTCTCCTAGTTGTTTTGGACAAATTTTCGAAATTTGTTTTGTTCAAGACACTAAGTAAGGCGTCTGCCGTGCAGGTCACCGATTTCTTGGAGGAAAGCGTCTTCAATTTATTCGGCGTACCCGAGATTATATTTTCAGACAATGGACCGCAATTTATATCTAAAGAATTTCGCAAATTAGTTGAAGCGTATGGTGTGAAGCACAATCGTACAGCTATCTACTCGCCACAAGCTAACGCATCAGAACGTGTAAACCGTTCATTACTGGCGGCCATCCGCTCTTATGTTGGCACCGATCATAGGGATTGGGATCAGAATTTGGGAAGCATCCGCTGTGCTCTTCGGAGTACAATCCATGCTTCTACGGGGATTGATCCATATTTTCTTGTGTTCGGTTCCCAGATGATCACACATGGCTCGACCTATGAACTGATGCGAAAGTGAAATGGTTTGAATGATGGTGAATTGGTTGTGTCCTCAAAAAAAGACCAGCTTGAACTAATTCGCGAACGCGTGAAAATTAATTTGTCGAAAGCTCACCAACAGCATGAGCGGATTTATAATCGTCGAACCCGGGTAAAGAGATTTATTGTCGGACAAGAAGTCTACCGAAGAAATTTCACGCTTAGTGACTTCGCAAAAAATGTCAATGCTAAGCTAAATCGTAAATTTCTGAAGTGTCGGATTGTTCGTGCGATTGGCGATTCCATCTTTGAGGTCGAGGATTTGCAAGGTAGAACCATAGGGGTTTACCATGCCAAAGACTTGAGGAAATAGTAAGGTAAGAACCGAAATCCACTGCCGCGGTTTAGGACGGATCATTTCCTTGTCTCTTCTTTCGTTTTCTGGTGCCCGGCTAGCTCAGTCGGAGAGCAACGGAGACTCTATTGGGTGTGGTCGAACCCCACGTTGAGCAGTGCAAGATTTCACGTACCACTCCAACCACCCACACGCTTTTCAGTTACGTCCGGGTTGATAGATCAATCCCTGACGCATCTGTGTTGTAACGTGAGCCTAACACAACACGCTTACGTATATTTCGAAGCCTACACGGCAACACTATTTTAATCATCCGCGTGGTCAGCTTTTGCGAAAACCGCATGTATTCAAAAATTCTTTCCAGAAAGTTCTTTTGACCTCATATCCGTGGTGGAAATAAGCTGAAAAGAAGAGTCCCCGCAGAGAGAACGAAGGAAGAGATCAAAGAACAATGGGAAAAGTTGGATCGTGTTCTATTCTGATTGGCAGGATAAAGAAATAAAACTAGAAATACCGGTTTTTTTGATTCAAACAGGGGAAAATTTGTACGAACAGGAGATGGGAGAATGGGAGAATTTGGTGGGATGAACGACAGTCTGGTTCAAAATGTTAGACAAGAAAGGCTGGGTTTGAAATGTGAGAGGAACAAGTTTGGTCTGAGACATGGACGGAAAAAAAAAAAAGTTTTAACACAAAAAAAGTTGTCCTTTTTGGTTTTTTATGTCTTCGGAAAATTTAATTAAGTGGAATACAAAAGAAAAATAAAATGTTTTGCATATTGATTATAAACACAAGAAAAGAAGAAAACTATTCAAGTTATAAAAATAATAATTAAAAATTTGGGAAAAAAAATTCAGTTTTTTTAAGTTTAAAAAGAAAAAAAAAATTTGGTGATTAAATTCTTGTTTTGGTTTTTTTCTTGGTTCGGGGCGCATATTAAAAAAACTCATTAATGGAATTGTTTTACCATACAAAAAAAAAGTGATAAAATCTGAAGAGAAATAATGCAGTCCGAAGAATATGTTTCGAAGAATTTCGCATTCCAATGTGATGTGGAAGTGGATTTCAATGAAATGAAAGCACAATATGCAACATCTTCTCGTGATACAACAAATCCACGGGCCTGAGATCTTTTGCTCAATAATTTTTTTAAGATTCAGACCCTCGTGGCACCAATTTCTTTTATCCTGGACGAAACACCCTCTCATATGTTGGCGGAAAAATATTATATATATGGAACTGGATTCAATGGCGCTTTAATTTCTTCCTGCCTGGCTTATGTATAGCGAGTGATGAACGTCGCAGCAGCTAAATAAGGATCAGATTTTTTTTGTCAAAAGAATTTTTTTTTTGAAATAAAACTAATCAAATGATTTTTTTTAATTCCGAACGGAAACCGCGAAATTTTATATTCATATGAATTCATATGACTTTTGTATTTACTTAACAGAACTCGTGCTGCAGAAAGGCCTTTTTGGGAGCTCGGGGTAAGTTTTGAAGAAAAATATATATTAAAAATTCATATCTAATATTCATTCGCCTAAAACAAGATGAAGTTTTTTTATTCGGATTTAAAAATTATTTTGGAATATATATAGTAAATTTTGAACCCACTTGGCTCATAAAGCAGAAAAAAAAAATCAAGATTTAAGTTTAAATTGGCTTAATTTAGAGATCTCAATCTACCATGTTTTATTGGTTTGAAACTAACGTAAAAGAGAAAAAGAAGAAAAACAAAAGTAATTGAAGTTGAAAAAAAAAAAAAAAAATATAAATAACGTTTTTGGATTTTGTGCACGGTATTCAATAAATTTTTTTTATTATTTGGATGATCAATGTTTTAGGTCCTATTTACTTAATTAAAGAAATTCAGAGAAAAAGAAGAAATTTGTGGTTTTGATTATTGAATTCCTTTTCGATATCCATTTGTGCTTGCGGGATTTCTGCCCCCATTTTATAAACCCTCCGAGATGGAGAGTAACAGTAGATAGAAATATCACCGGGAGAAGAGAGAGAGAGATGGAATAGGAGAGGATTGAAGAGGGCATAAAATATATAAGGGTCCATACTCATTTGAAGGGGTGAGTATGGACATACGGGGATCGGCATTCTGCTGTCGGTCCATGTGGGTGGGTAATGCCCCAAAGCCCGGTTGGCATTAACACCTTCGCCAATCGGCCCCGACATGCCTCGCAAGGCTTTCGCGGATGGCTGGTCAAGTTCCGGTGACCACCAAATTAACGAACACTCCCCTTATTCGGTTTTTTTTTTCGCAAAAACCGAATTTCCTTGCTTGATAGCTCGCGCTATCACTATAAAGTCTGAACGACGTTTTCACTCATCATGCACAATTATAGTGATGAAATTGTGTTGGCGTAACTTGCATAACTTCGACACAATCTAATCACTCAGTTCTAACGGATAGGTTGTTGGTAAAATCGTAAGATTGTTTTGTTTGTACATGGGAATATTATTTAATAATTTTATTTAATTCAATATTACAATATTTAAAATTCATATATATATGTTAGTTTTATGATAAAATTCAAAAAAACATCAATTTAATTATTAGTTTTATAATTCTAAATAAATAGTCTCGTGTTTGTTGTCTGGGTGAAATCTCTTGAACAAACATCCGTGTTGTGGCTTAGTGATAAGACATATCATTTGAAAATCAAGCGATCTGTCCGTGATTTTGTACAGAGAAATCAGGCGAAATTGTCCGTGATTTAATGTTAGATCAATTAGGCGCTAGTGTGCGTAATTGTCTCAAAGAAACATCAGGCGATAATATCCGAAATTAATTTAAAGAAAAAAATTAGGCGATAATATCCGTAATTTTATAAAGGAATAAACAGGCGTAAGTGTCCGTGTTTATGTGCAGAGAATCAGGCGTTAATATCCGTGATTGATTTGAAGAAAAATTAGGCGATAATGTCCGTAATTTTATAAAGGAATAAACCGGCGAAAGTGTCCGTGTTTATGTGCAGAGAATCAGGCGTTAATATCCGTGATTGATTTGAAGAAAAATTAGGCGATAATGTCCGTAATTTTATAAAGGAATAA
Source organism: Xylophagus ater (assembly GCA_963422695.1). Lineage (NCBI taxonomy): Eukaryota > Metazoa > Arthropoda > Insecta > Diptera > Xylophagidae > Xylophagus > Xylophagus ater. The sequence goes on from CAUJSI010000003.1 coordinate 148,496, forward strand.
ACCGGCGAAAGTGTCCGTGTTTATGTGCATATAATCAGGCGTAGATATCCGTGATTGAATAATGTTGTCTATGGGTGAAACTTTCTTGATTGAACTTGTCAAGTTATTTGACTTAACGTTAATTCGGCAACGATATCCAGAATTAAATCCCGATTAAAAATAATGAGGCAAATTATCCGTCACCAGTTTTAATATGAAAATTGATAAGGCTACGAATATCCTTTATCAATGCTCGATTGAAAATTTTCAAGGCGATAATGTCCATTGTAAATTTTCTATTTAACTTTTTCTATGTTTCACCAGAGACAACTTAGTTTGAATTTTTACTCACCATTTTTGGCAGTTGATCCCTTCTCGTTCTGTTGAAAAAACTAAGTTATTTTATATTGATTTGATTCCCCTTTTTATACTGGATGTCTACTGGATTTTTCAAATGATACGGGATCAATTGACTTCTGACTCAAAATGTCGTCCCTATGACTTTAAAAATTCAATATGTTTATTTTATGTAGCATTGATGCTCCAATTCTTGTATTTCTTTATTTGAATTTACTTCTTACGAATTTTGATAACGCACCTGTGTCCACCTGATAATTTTGTGCAATAATTAATAAAAACTTCTTCATAATTTTAGGGGTATGTTGGATCTTATGAACTTATTTTATCCTCTTCAATTTTGATGCCATCATGTGTGTAAATAGTTTCCTTAAGTCTTTTTGTTATCCTTTTGGAAGTTCCAATTAAATCGGATTAAAAAACTTAAATGAAAGCACCAAAATGCAGGGGTGTACAATTGAGAGGATGTGGTTAAACTTATTGTTGAATCAAATTCACGACTTATGTGTTGGTTTTTATTGAATATTTCATAAAATATTCCTTTTTGTTAAAAACTAATTACATGGTAATTCGTCACATTACTTATAATGTGGTAATTAGTTGAATGTACGAATTAATTGTTACAAAAAAATTATAATTCATTCTGAATAATTCTGTTCAGTGGATTCATAAAAATATGAACATCGATTCAGGCATACATTTGTCGCCGTTTATTGCCACCTTTTTTGAAAATTTTCCCTAATATGAAAAAAGGGTTTGCCACCTCGCTAAATCTAATTTCGAAAAGGAAATTATTTATACTGTCGGGAAATTTTTTGCTACCAATTTTTCTGACGTGTTTTGTAGCTAGTCAGTATTTTTCCGTTAGTAAATTGTATAAAAGATTTCGTTAATTTTAAATAAAAATTTTTTTTTCTATTTAACGATTAATTCTCAATTAAATTAATTTTTACTTTGATACTATTTAGCACTAAACTAAATAAAATTATTTTTCTCTTTTAAAAAAATAATAATTTTACCAAAAAAAAAAAATTTTAGTTAAAAAAAAAAATTAACAAAAAATGACAATGTATTCTCCGAATAATAAAAACATATGTTTCGAACTCAATGACTAAATGCATGTTCACTTACACACAAACTGATGCATTTTATCAACCATATGTGGTGTCTTGGAAAAGTGACTTCGAATGTCGACAAATGTAGCCTGAATCGCTGTTATGGTCTCATTTCAATTTGGTGTAATGGGCATGGCTGTCGTTTGACAGTTCAAATGTACACAAGGTATTTGTTATTTCATATTTCCATTCATATATTTAAAATTTGTATATTTTTTTTTTTTGTAGAAAAATGTTGAGCGAGACTCAAGATTAGCTAAACAAAAGGGAATACAGATATAATATTTGCAAAAAGGTAGTATCGCCGAAGAGGCGGACTAAGAAAACAGGGATAATCGATATAGTCAAAACAAAGAAATAAAAAAAAACCCTAGAATTAATTTTGGTTAAGCTATAAAAGTTGGGCGCTATTTTGTAATTTAAACCGTAGTTTAAATTACACAGAGCACAACCAAAACTTTTGCTGAAACCTATATGCGTTGGGCGCTACATTTGCGACCGTAAAAATTCGGCATTGACGTGTTGCCAGAGCAACACTTTGATCAAACAAACACTTCTGTCTTGCGGCAGAAAGTGCGTTTTATGGTATAGAAAAAAGGTAACTAGAAATTGCACGCGTAGCTGCTTCCACTACCTAGCTCGTCGGATGGTGTGGGTCGTTACCTTCTACCATATGCCGCCACATACAAATAATTTTTATGCGTGCAGAAAACAAAACTGTTTGGGCTAGCAAGAGGGCTGGAGATGTGAAAATAATAATTCACACCCTCTCAGGTCACTAGCGGAATGGGTAAAAATGTTCAAAATGAAATGAACGAAGAAAGAAAAGAGATGGCAAGATTTTATAGAATAGGTTAATTTTTCATCGAAAACCCACGAAACAGAATTCAATTAAAATAACAGACTAATGGACAGAAGATTCTGAAGAGGGGTCCACCCGAAGCAAATTGTTCAATTAGTGTGGGCAGATGTTTTTGCCAACACTGGGGCCTTTATCCCACCCAAAGGGCTAATCACAACGAAATATCTCTTTGTGGATCGCATCCGGACCTGGAAATACACCTGAAGATTGCGATCCTCACAACCTATACAAAAATGGAAGCTGAAGAAAAGAATAGTACTACGCTCCCATCATCCTCGGCCTGCTCTGACTCATAATTTTTTTTTTAATTATTCATTTCATCCAGTATTGCATCCAAACTTCATAAGAAAGTACTGAGGATACGGGGTGATGAAAATCCCAAACGGAAATCAACCATGAGAAAAGTAATTTTTCAAAAAGGAAAACGAAACGATTCTGGGCTAAGCAACGAAAGCAAACACGTGATATTTCATTAACGAAATGTTGTTTTATTGTAGTTTTTAAAGAAAAATTAAAAGCAACTAATATTCAAATCACTAAAGAAAATAATAGATTAGAGCTAAAGAAAATTGAAATTTAGATATGCAAAAAAAATTAGTTGTTTCTTCTTAAATAAAATAAATTCATATTCGAAAAAAAACAAATTATGTAATTCGGCCCAAGTTTTTAATGTTCTTAATTCTGCCGCCAACTGTTATTTTTATTAAAATCAAAAAAATGAAAAAAAAAAAATGCAGTGGCGCAGTGGTGCAGGCGATAATTTCACATGTTACAAACCAATAATGCCAAAAACATTGGTTGGAAAAGTCTGCTAGAGACATATAAACTAGAACAAAAGATGCTAGCGTTAAGCACTTAAAGCCGAAATGGACCAACATAAGGACCTGCTATCGCAGGGAACTAAAAAAACAACAACGTAGTGAAAAATCTGGATCAGGTGACGACGATATTTATACTCCGTCTCTGTGGTATTTTGATTGTCTCTCTAGAGTTCCTTAAAGATCAGGAGACTCCAATCCAAGGAACATCCAGTTTGTTCAGCATAGACGATGAAAGCTGCGATTTATCAGTAATTTATTTTATTTTTATGGAATTAAAAATTTGCAATAAATATTTACTCCTTTTGTTATACTATTTTGTTGAACAGTGGGCCAACAGACTACAACCAAAAAAAATCAAAAATGAGTATCTGCTCCGGTTGCAAAAAATGAAGCCCGTATTAGAGGCTTGCTCCGGTTCTTACAGGAAAGGCAAAAATTATACGCAAAAAAAGTAATTAATGAGGTGATGCTATTCGGACAATTGGAAAAATTGTCTTTAGAGACTTGACTTTCAATACCCCCATCAAGCGGACTTTCTTCGCAGCTTTCTGCTGCTGCAACACCCATTTCTTGCAATTACATTTTAACCCAACCAACATTTCCGCAGACAATATATGTTCGCAACCAACCAGTAACAATAAAGTATGAAAGAAACGCAAATGTTGCTGCATATGAAACTGCTGGCGATCTCTTATAAGACAGAGAGTATTGTTCAGTTAGTTTTTATTCATAATACAGATATACAGAAATACAAAAAATGGATTAAAATAAATGTTATGGTTTTTATTCATTATTACATTTCATTTAGATATTTCAGCGTATTACAAAATTTATTTCTGACCCTTCTAGCTTCAATGCTTGACTTCTTAGAAATTGTAGGTTGCAAATCAATTAATTCCCCTTGATGAATGCAGGCATATGTAGATTTATCGGCGTCAATAGCAATCTGAAACGACATGCCAGAATTTCAAATGCATTCTCCACTTTTACTCTGGCGCAGCTAAGTCTGATTAAAAATTATCTCCTCGTTAGTTAAATTGTCAGCGGCATATGTATTCATCAACTCTTTTCGGAAAGGCAATGCATCGCCAGCACCCATGACATATGGTAGTGTGCACTTTCCAGGTACAAAAGTAGAAGACTCTGGCACTCACAGATAGTTTTCGGCCAGTTTTTCAAAAAACTCGAAATTTGCAAATACTCCTCCGTCTGAAATGCGTCCATTTGACCCGACATCTGCCATTAGAAAGCCACAGTCTGAGTCAACTCATGCCATAAGCACAATGCTGAACGTTTTTTCTATAATTAAAATGAAATGATCCCGATTTTCGATTCTTCTTAATTTGCGCATGCTTCCGATCGATGGCTCCTATGCAATGAGGAAAACCTGTCCTTGCGTAAAATTTTTCTGACACTTCCTTCCATTCTTCTGCTGTTCTGGGAATCTGTAGATATAATTTTATAAAAAAAGTATTTGGTCTTTTAAAAATACCTACCAGGATGTATTCTTTCAATACATAGTTAATGGCTTTACATGTTTCTATTACAATTTTGCCAATTAACTGTAGCGACACTGTAACGTGTGGGAACAAAAAACTGTTGATCGATCAAATTTATTTTGACAGTCGACAGTTTGTAGTTTCTACGTGAAAGCCCTTTAGAGCCCACACGGTGAAATTTAAATTTCAAAAGCGTTTTCTTCTCCCCAACAGGATGGCAATCTATCGCAATCAGATTTTAAAACCATTTCAAATGATCTCAGTGATAGTTGAAGCCATCTATTTTCGTTGGTATAGAAAGAGCGAAAATTTGTAAAGATTCTCTCTGATGAAAAGAACAGAAAAACAGAAACCGGTTTTCAAAACACGTGCATAACTTGTGTATGAAAAATTCACCGAATATTCCAGAAAATTATGGTCTGATTCTATGAAACCTTCGATGAATAGGTAGAAAGAAAGAGCGGCAAACGAAGAATACATTTTCCAACAAGACCATGCAGCTTGCAAATTGCGAAAAAAGCAAGTATCCAACTATTGCTCAAATATTTTGCAAATTTAATCCATTTTTGATCTTTCCCAATTTTTTTGGAATTTCTAAAAAAAAAATTTCTACCTCAGATGGGACAATATTTTATAGACAACGGAATTTCTGAGTTCGATTTGCCGGAAACAGCCCGGATCTTAATCCAATAGAAAATGCTTGGAAACGGATTAAGGTTAGAATTGTAAAGGCACGACCTTCCCCTTAAGAAGAAATGAAGGAGGTAGTTAAAAAAGTATGCGAAACTGAAATTTCCGCTGATCATTTGCAGACGTTGGTACTGATGATTAGTTAAATAAATACGAACAAAGTTTTAATGAACACACAAGATTTATTAAAACCTTTTTCTAACAAAAAAACAAAGAAGAACAGAAAAACAGAAAAGCATGAATGCTTCGATTAAAATAATTTAAATTAAAATATCATAGTAAACAATCTGATAATAATGAGACAGTAGTATTATGGTTAATAATATCAAATTGCAATGAGTCTATATTCTTAACACCCCTGTTCAATTTGATAATCCCAATTGTTGTCTTAATTTCTGAAAAGCATCCGCTCGCAAACTTTTAGTTAAGATATCAGCAATCTGATCTTTGGAAGGAATATAATCAATGATGACTTCTCCCCTTGATATAACCTCACGAATGAAATTATATTTAACGTCGATGTGCTTCATCCTTTTGTGATCTCTGGGCTCTTCAGCTATTCAAATACAAGATTGGTTGCCTTCATAGATCTTTGTTGGCGAATTTTGGTAACCCAAATCAAACAACAATTTACGTATCCAAATTGTATCCAACAAGTAGCCTGATTTAAAGCAATTTACTCTGCCTAAGTTGAAGACAAACTAACAGTTGCCTGTTTCTTTGACAGCCATGATACCGTTGAATCAAAACCTTGAATACATATCCGCTTGTAGACTTTCTATCATTAATATCGCCCGCCCAGTCAGCATCCGCAAAACCGTGTAATAGTTGAGCTTTTAAATTTTGCTTGTCTATCATTTTTAGATCAAGTGTAGCCTGAATATACTTGAGCACCCTTTTCAAATACTGAAAGTGTTTATCTGTAGAACAATTTTGAAATCGACTGTAATAGCCGACTGCTGCTGCCAGGTCAGGTCTTGATGTAATTGTTACGTACATCTGACAACCAATCAATTCACGATAAGGTCCAGTTGAAGATTGACCAATTTCAACTTTCTCTAACTTCAAATTCATTTCCATTGGCGTAGCACTTTCCTTACATTTTTCCACACTGAATTTTCTTAAAACATTGATGAGATATTGTTTTTGACTCAGCTTCATAATCCCCTTCTCAATATCACGTTCTATGTTAATTCCAAGAAAATACTTGAGCTCCTTCAAATCTGTCATTTCGAATTTGGTACATAATTTTCGTTTAACGACTTCAATTGAGTGCAGGGAATTAGTAATTAAAACCAAATCATCAACATACTACAGTAGATTTTTATCTACTGTAATAATTTTTTTATTTTTTCGTATGTATAAACATGAATCCGCAATTGATTGACAAAACTCCAACCGAATGATGAAATTATGGAAACGTTTATTCCATACTCTTGAAGACTCTTTGAATCCGTACAAGGACTTTTGCAATTTGCATACTTTTCCATCATTTACAAAACCTTCCGGTTGTATCATAAAAATTTCTTCTTCCAATTCTCCGTTCAAAAAGGCTGTCTACGTCCATTTGATGCACGTGAAATCCCTCTTGATTCGCTACTGCCAATAGAACACGTAAAGACGTTAATTTTGCAACGGGTGCGTAGGTTTCATTGTATTCGAAACCTTTTTGTTGTGAAAAACCCTTTGCCACCAGTCTAGCTTTATATTTTACAACCTCACCTTTTTCATCCTTTTTTATTTTAAAAACCCATTTGGATTTTATAACATTATTCTTTGGTAAGTCTAACATACTGGACAATGATTCCAGAATAACAAATCTATCATATTTTACGGTAAAGCTCAAAAAACACACGCTTAATTTAAAAAATATCCAAAAATTGCTTGTTTCGATTCAATTGGCCAGGAGTATATATATATATATATATATGTATATGTATATAAATGCTTGAAATGAAATTTCTTTTTTACTATGGAATAAATGAAATTCTTAATACAAATAAAGAAAAGTCAGTAAAACCAATATTTTGTCATTATCTTCATCATCTCGACATCAAAAATTTTATTCGATAATATTATCGAACCAAAAATTCATCCACGTGCAAAACCGAACAAAAGGAACGAAACCACGATGTTATAAAATCTGCCAAATAATTTAACAGTAACCCTGGAGTAAATCTCGACGGACGTGACGAACGCGTGAATTGTCAAAAACGTTAGTGACGGTATAAATATTTTTGTGTAGGTAAACTCGACGCCGTTGATGAAATTTGTGATTTTTGTTATTATTTGTGTTATAAATTAAAATAGTTTTTTAAGCTTTGTAAATTAATAAAAAACAAAAATACCGTTTTTGAATGGAGTTTTCACAAAAAAATTCACACACAAAAAGTTCAAAATCATATTTGAACGCGTCCGTCACGTAAAAAGTTGAACATGAATCAACTTTACAACGTCTGAACCGTCTCGTCCGTCGCGTCCGTCGCGTCTTCGTCGAGATTGCCACCTCCCTTACAATTCATATGAAATTAACTTTTATCTGACACTTCACGCGCCCGTCGCGTTCATTGCGTCGGTCGCATCCGTCGAGATTGCCTCCAGGGTAAAACGCCAAAAAGGCTGAAACCAATTGGAAACAAAACAACAAAAGAAGGAAGGAAATAAAATATTAGAATTGAGGAAAAAGTTTTTCTGATTTTCAAAAAATTTAGAATTTTTTTATGTTTTACTTTATTAATAATAATTGCATTACGCAAAAATAAAGAAAGAGAAAAACGATGAAACAAATATCGTTTTTTTTATGTTTTTTTTTCTCTCACACAGGATAGGTACGGAAAAAATAAATTTTTTTTTACAAGAAAAAAAAAAATTAAAAACACATTGAATTTAAAACAAATGGAAATTTAACAAAAATATATATGTTATAAAATTAGAAGTTTCAAATTTGGAAAAGAAAATCCAAACATTTTTAAAATTCGAGAAGTTTTTTTTTATTAGAAATCTAAGATTTGGAAAAGAAGAGCAAAGCTTTAAAAATTTTAAATTCTTAATTTTAGAGATGTTTGATTTTAATCTCCTCATATCTCATAATTTGTACATTATTATATTTTATGATATTTTTTTATGTTTGATTTTAATCTCCTCATATCTCATAATTTGTACATTATTATATTTTATGATATTATATGATGGGGGGACAAATTTTGGAGCTTTCGAACAATTAGTGTTAAACTTCTTTTGACACATTACGAATTTTCTAATAGAATTTATTTAATTGTTATAAAATTTACTGACTATATGAATTTGCAAATACAAATGTATATTGTATGTTTCACATTCAAAGTTTTAGTTCTTTATTGAGTCCTCTTGATTAATTCAATAATCGAGCTTCCTTATAGATTCCACTGAGAAAAAATATATGTTAATATAACTATGTCGAGCGGTAGATAGAGGTACTATAGAGAGAAACAGAGAAGGGAAGCGGGTGGACTGCTGACGAGGGCATAACTATTTATGCCCTCGTCAGCAGTCCAGTGTGTTTAACATACTGCAATATATGTAAACCACTCTGTTACAAGATGAAAATTTCATGGCTTGAATTTCCTGTGGCCAAAAACCTCAGCGTAATCGCAAGACGTTCTTCTGCATTTACAGCCGCACGCATGAATGTGTCTGATTTTTTAATTAAAGGCCTAAATTTTTGTAGCAGTTCATTAAATGTCTCCTCACTCATTCGCATATAATTTTTATAGTGAATTGGTACTGTGCCATTAATTTTTTTTAACAATTTTTCATTTGACAACTTGTGTCGAAACTGTAGCCATTCTTTTACCCACTTTCTTTTATTTTTATTTTCATCTTTGTTGAACGAACAAATTTAAAATCATTGAAATCGGGAACACACCAAAATTGTATATCAAAATACTTGTTGAAAATAATGTATAGATTAAAAATTATAATTAAGTAGTCTGTTTTATGATTATAAAAAAAGAAAAAAACTTAAAAAATTGGAGTTCTCAATATTTCTTCATACGAAAGGGTTCATTTTGAAATCATAATTGAAATAAAATAAATAGATATTTTTACAAAAAATAGAGTTTTTCATCAATTTTTAGACAGTCCACTGCAGCATTAATTATTGGATATTTGGTCAACATAAATTTTGGTCCATCAAGCCGCGATTATTTGAATTGGAAAAGTTCAAATTTTCTTTCCGTTTTTTTGGTGAATAATTGATTGAGAGATTTATTTTACAAATATAATATTCAATCAAATTTTATTAAATATGCCTAATGATGGTGACAGAAATGATGACAATTCATCACAAATAAGTTCTTTAATTAAGCTTAGAGCATTTTGAAATTTGAATATCCGGAATGCGTTCTGCACCCGTAAGGATTTTGTTCCTATAAAAGGCAAGCAACGTAGTGAGATAAGGATCAGTTCATCAGATCAGTTCGACAAATCAGATCAACGACAGAGTTAAGCTCGACTAGACAGTCCAATCAAGTGTATTTAAGTCGTGTAAAAGAATTATTATTGTTGAAGAATTAAAAGTGAAAAGAATTATAATCGTTGAAGAATTAAAAAATTATTATTGTTGAAGAATTAAAAGAATTAATATTGTCGAAGAATTAAAAGAATTAATATTCTTGAGGAATTAAAAGTGAAAAGAATTATAATCGTTGAAGAATTAAAAGAATTATTATTGTTGAAGAATTAAAAGAATTATAATTGTCGAGGAATTAAAAGAATTAATATTGTTGAAGAATTAAAAGAACTATTATTGTTGAAGAATTAAAGGAATTATAATTGTCGAAGAATTAAAAGAATTAATATTGTTGACGAATTAAAAGAATTATTATTGTCTAAGAATTAAAAGAATTATAATTGTTGAAGAATTAAAAGAATTAATATTGTTGAAAAATTAAAAGAATTATTATTGTTGAAGAATTAAAAGTGAAAAGAATATTTTTGAAAAAATAAAGTTAAAATAATTAAGTGAAAAGAAGTGTTTCTAATTCAATACCAGCCATATTAATAGTGATTCGGGAGCTGACGTTGCCAGAGTCATTCCGACGAAATATTACACAACACAATTGGCGCAGCCGGTAGGATCCTAGAAGTTAAAAAAAAGGACAACAAAAATTTTTTTTTAACTTGAAAAACTTGGATCCATCGAATCTACAAAACAACAGTGTGATAAGTCAACGACTGAATCAAACAACATCTACTTCCGACATGATAAGTGACATCCTAAACAACACCTTCCAACAACTAGACGACGCTTCGATTGACGACACCAGTCCTGAACAAAATACGTTTAGGCCAACAACCGCACCACCAGCATACGTCAAACCAGGACATCTACGAAGCGGACGGCAGTACAAATCAGAATTCAGTACACCACCAGAACAACCATTTGAAGGTAAGATCGGCCCAAAAAGGCAACTTTTTATACCCAGTAATTTAAGTACGGAAAAAGTGGCAAAAGCAAATATGTCCGTAGATATAAATAAAGTGAGCCAATTTGTATTCAATTCAATCCCTATACTCAGCGCGGAAATCGGTCCTAAATTAACGGAAGAAATCACAGTATTCATAGATTGTTGTAAAGCTGTCTATAATATTCTTTCCGAGGAGGAACGCGTAGTGTTCTTGCCCCTAATTCCCACCAGGTTTCGAGGTAGAGCCGAAAGCAATCTAACAAACATACCTACCGATAACTTTACAAGCATTCTGGCTGCAATATTAGCAAAACTAGTTCCCCGAAGGCCATATGCTACAATTTTCCATGATTTGCAAAACTCCAGCCAATTGCCTGGAGAAAGACTCACAGGATTTGCGGGGCGAATGAAAACCTTGTTAAAAGAGCGTATAAATAATGCGATTCAAAGACATGCACACGGATATGAATCGGTAACAAAAGATTTGGAGGAAACTGCTGTGTTCGCTTTTAAAGCGGGTATGCTAAATCCAAATCATCGGTTATTTTTCCTTCATGAGGACTACCAGGACTTTAATGCCCTGGTCTCTAAAGCTGAATTAAGCAGGCGGAGGAGCAATTCAGTTTAGAAACTCCTAACACACTCATACCACACGTACAACCAAACCAACAGTTCAATTTTTCAGCCGAAGTAACACCGCAAAACAACTACCCCAATAACAATAGGAATAACAATAACCGGAATTATGCCAACAACTACACCAATCAAAATAGTAACTTCAGTTACAATAACAGAGTGAATAACAACAATAATTTTAACAACAGTAGAAATGGAAATAACAGCAATTTTTACAATAATAGTAGGAACAACAACTATAACAATGACAACCTGACTAACAGAAATTACACTAATAATTATAATGCCAATAGAACAAATAGGGAAAACAACAATAATAACAATAATAGGTTTACTCAATATGGGAATAATAACAATTCTACCCAAAATTTTAATAATAGGAATTCTAATAAATATAATTATAATCCCCCTCCAAACCAAAGAACGCAATGCGGTTTCTGCAATAGATTAGGTCACGTTTATGCCGAGTGTAGAACTCGTATGAACACACCCTATTGCAACCGATGCCGGGTTTATGGACATAACAACAATACGTGCAATTTTCACCCACAATCAAATACTACTCATCAAATAAACATGATATCAAATAAAAATATCGAAGATTGCAAATCGAAAGAAATGCCAAATATGTGTAATTTTTGCCTACAACCTGAGCACTCTATGGAAATGTGTTTCGCTAAGAGACAATGGGAGCAAAATAATTCATGCACCACTAATCCATCGGAAAACTAAAGCAGGGCTGTCATTCTAGACCCAAAACAATTGAGACAAAGTGTCAGCCCGAAACACTCCATTCCAAACAAAATAAATGCAGAATCAAACTACCATTGTCAATAGCATCAAACTGTCCGGCCGAATTATTAGTAGACACAGGGTCAGACATAAGCCTAATCAAGCAATCATCATTAAAAGAAAACATAAATATTAATAAAGACGAAAAAACCAAAATACAAACGGCATTCGGCAAAGGACAAACTCTAGGTACATGCTTAACACAATTTCCACCTCCCGTATCACAAAACTGCAAATTCCATGTGGTGGAAAAAGCCACCCCAATTCCCGGTGATGGTAAACTAGGCTTTGATTTCTTGTCTCAAAATTGCAACGTTGAGGGCCCAAATAAACGATTAGTTTTCCTCGAAGTAAAACTTGACGAACACAACTTCGAAATGCCATTTTTTAACAGTGCATCCAAAAACCCCATGAAGACGGTACATATAGATGTCGCACAGGCACAGGTTGAAACATTTGTACCTGAAGCTAAAATTGTAAGTGGCCCATGGATAGGAAAAACACTGCTGCATCCAAAATCCAACTTGAACGACTCGGAGTATAAAGTGAAGACTCAGAGAGAAATTTCTATTCCGGCGCGCTCAAGAAGATTGGTGCAGATAAAAGTGACATTCAAACAGGAAAACTCTGCTTATCGAAAGAAATAAGCGAAGGAGTTTACCTTGGAGGTTGTCTGGTCCGGCCTATTGACGGGAAAATTGTCATTTGTATCCTCAATACGCAATTAACAAACAAGAGAATTAAACCAGTTAGCTTTAACACCCACCCCCTAGATCAATATGACATTATAAATTTAAGACAAAAAAGCGAAGAATCTTCCGAGCTATCAAATATTTATTCAGTACAAACCAGAATCAAATGGGTAAAAACAGAGTAGAGGAACTTAAACAACATTTGAAATTAGACGAAAGCGCAACACTGGAAGAAACAAGATCCATAATTGAACTATGTGAAGAATGTATCGACATATTCCACTTACCCAATGACAAACTCACACATACCAACTCCTGCGAGCATGTGATCCCAACCAAACAAGATCAAGCGCCCGTGAATAAAAAAAATGTATCGGCTGCCTGATAAACAATGAACAATAATACAAGAACAAGTACAGGAAATGTTGGAAAATAGCGTAATAACACCCAGTAAAAGTCCATGGAATTCACCACTGTTAGTGGTACCTAAAAAGAACAGCCCAGATGGAGAGAAAAGATGGAGAGTCGTTGTCGACTTTCGGAAACTGAATCAGATAACCATCGGCGATGCTTTCCCTCTACCGCGAATCGAGGATATTTTGGACCAATTAGGGCATTCCAGGTACTTTACAACACTAGACCATGCTAGTGGGTACCACCAGCTTTTGGTTAATAAAGAAGACCGAGCCAAAACCGCATTAAGCACCTCTTTTGGTCATTACGAATTCCTACGAATGCCATTCGGGCCGACAGGAGCCATGGCAACTTTCCAACTCCTAATGAACCACGTGCTGTCTGGCCTATAAGGTTTCCTATGTTTCGTTTATATAGACGACATTGTAATATATGGAAAAAACTTATTGGACCACAACAATAAGCTGGAAGAAATTTTTTCCCGATTAAGGGAACATAACCTAAAATTACAACCCGAAAAATGTAATTTTCTTAGAAAGAAAATAATATATTTGGGTCACCAATGTTCCCCAGAGGGCGCGCTACCCGATCCATAAAAAATTTCATGTGCTCAAAAATTGCCTGTATCGAACACCGTCCGCCAAATTCAATCGTTTTTAGGAGTTGTCAATTATTACAGGAAGTTCATTCCCAATTTCTCTAAGGTGGCCGAACCATTGAAAAAACTATTAAGGAAAAATGTAAAATTCAAATGGACAGACCAGTCTGAACTCTCTTTTAAAAGTCTAAAAGAATTTTTAATTACACCACCACTTCTAATCTACCCTGACTTCTCGCAACCCTTTAAACTAACCACCGATCCCAGCAATGAGGCAATTGGTGCAGTTCTATCACAAAGAGAGGTAGGTAAAGACAAACCAATTGCCTACGCCAGCAGATCTCTCAACAAAGCAGAAAGGAACTATTCAACAATAGAGAAAGAGTTACTGGGCATTGTGTGGGCCGCAAAAAATTTTGGATGTTACCTATATGGGAGAAAATTTGTGGTCTATACTGACCGTAAACCCCTAAAATGTGTCTTCAACGTCAAAGATCCCACGACACGAGTGGTACGTTTTCACCACAAACTCTCGGAATATGACTACCAGATCGAATACAAAGCCGGGAAATATAACACCAATGCTGATGCACTGAGTCGAATCCCTCCACCTGAATTAATACCGAAACATGAAAACAGGTCTCCTCCAGAAACGACAATAAACGAATGGAAAAATCCAAGTAACAGCATCAACGCAATAGAAAAAGAATACAGCAAGATAGAAGAGAAAAAGCGTGGCAATTATTAAAAACAATACTAAAGTCAGAAAAAAATAACAACTTAACTTCAAATAAACACAATGTCAATCAAAGGGAACTCAACACCCCAAGGAATGTAAATGCGATTACCAGAAATCAAGCAAAACAAAGAAATGAGGAATCAAGCAGTAAACTAACACAACCTAACATAATGAACAAACCCGAAGAAGATGTGACGAATACAAAAACTACAGCAGAACCACAACTTATAAGTCTAAAATCCTCCGACCTCAATAATCTACCAGACACAGAATCAGAATTCTCTGACGGGTCATCAGAGTCAGACGATGAAGGCCAAATAGAGATCCTGACAGATCCCAAGGACATCAAAATAATTTTAAAGGCCCATCACGACTCACCATTAGGAGGACATGCCGGTGTTCAAAAAACTTTTAACCGCATTCGAAAAACATAAAAGTGGAACAACATGCTTCAGGATATCAGTACTCACATACGCAAATGCATGAACTGTCAAAAAAACAAGAAAGGAAAAACACTACAATTACCAATGAGAATCACAGACACCGCAAATCGTCCATTCGAAAAAATTTACTTGGATATTGTTGGTCCTCTCCCAACCTCCACGCAAGGCAATAAATACATCCTAACGTTCCAGGATGACCTGACTAAAATTCTGGATTGTTTTCCAATACCAGATGGAGAAGCCACTACTGTAGCAGACTGTTTCTACCGACAAGTAATTTTAAAATATCTAGTTATCCCCGAAAAATTGGTAACTGAACAAGGCGCAAATTTCACCAGCGATCTGTTCAAACGCTTATGCAAAATGCTGCACATAAAAAATTGCAAACAACTGCGTATCATCCGCAGTCGAATAGAGCCTTGGAGCGATGTCACGGGCCACTAATCGAATACCTCCGCAGTGTCCTGGATGATAATACCGACACCTGGGACCAATGGTTAAGTGAAGCCGCATTCGTGCATAACCATACACCCCACACAGGTAGTAAATATACACCAATACATGGTCTATACGGTTACCACCGGGTTTTAACTACTAACTTAACCAAAAATCCAGAACCAATCTACAATTTTGATGATCACTGCAACCTAATAAAATATAAATTACAAAAGATACATTCTAAAATAAAGGAAAACCTCATTATCGCCAAGAAAAAGTCCAAAGAATTCTACGACAAAAATTCAAAAATTACAAGCTTTTACGTGGGAGACAAAGTATTGTTAAGAAATGCTGCAAGACAACATAAACTCTCGCCTGTGTGGACGGGACTTTTGAAATCCAGAAAGTTGTTGACAACCGAAATACCACCATCCAAATTGGTAAGAAATTAAGGCGAGTACACAACAACAAAAAAAAAAAAAATTATATACAAAATTATTAAGAATAAGCAAATAAAATTTTGCGAGTAACCCCCGAACATAAAGAAAGCTTAAAAATTTGTTTTTGTATAAGAAATTTTCTGCTGACGATACAAAAATAGTTTAACATTTTTAGACATTATATATATAAAAGGCTAGTCCTTCTTTATTTCTTTCTTTCTTTCTTTCTTTCTTTCTTTCTTTCTTTCT
This sequence comes from Xylophagus ater, assembly GCA_963422695.1. Classification (NCBI taxonomy): domain Eukaryota; kingdom Metazoa; phylum Arthropoda; class Insecta; order Diptera; family Xylophagidae; genus Xylophagus; species Xylophagus ater. The sequence goes on from CAUJSI010000003.1 coordinate 164,707, forward strand.
TTCTTTCTTTATTTCTTTCTTTCTTTCTTTCTTTCTTTCTTTCTGTCCGTCCTATATTGTCCGGAAAGAAAACTCGTTGAGCAAAAAAAAAAACACTTTTTGATATATTGTAGAGAAGGACTTGAAACGTGGAGAAATTTTGTTTCCGGGGAGGTTGGGGGTCGGAGGAGTTACAAAGGGGGGTTTGAAAGCTTATTTCTGAAAACCTCATTTATAGTCTGAAATATACATCGGACATGATTCTGACCTGAGGCAATCTTATTAAGATTTTTATGCCGGACATTCTGACGTGCACGGCAAAGTTCCATTTCCCATCGCTTTGGCGCTGGAGGCAATACAAATTTACGAACTTTTTATATAGAAGTCACACGCAATAACAATGTTCAGCAAAGTTATGGAGGTTTTCATGGGGACTATCTCTGTGGAAGCCCAGGTAGTTCTATCTCTCACCGCTTTGGCGCTGGAGTCAATAAAATTTTGGAACTTCATATTTAGAGGTCACACGCGATTACGATGTTCGGCAAAGTTATGGAGGTTTTCATGGGGATTATTTCTGTTGCAGACCATATAGTTCTGGCCCTCACCGCTTTGGCGCTGGAGTCGATAAAGTTTTGGAACTTCGTATTTCGAGGTCACACGTGATTACAATGTTCAGCAAAGTTTCGGAGGTTTCCATGGGGATCATTTATTTCGTAGACCATATAGTTCTATCTCTCACCGCTTTGGCGCTGGAGTCACTAAAATTTTGGAACTTCGTATTTAGAGGTCACACGCGATAAGAATGTTCAGAAAAGTTATGGAGGTTTTCATGGGGACTATTTCTGTGGAAGACCATATAGTTCTATCTCTCAGCGCTTTGGCGCTGGAGTCAATACAAACTTTTGATCTTTTTATATAAAGGTCACACGCAATTACAATGTTCAGCAAAGTTGTGTAACTTTTCATGGGGACTATTTGTTTCGAAGACCATATAGTTCTATCTCTCACCGCTTTGGCGCTGGAGTCAATGAAATTTTGGAACTTCGTATTTAGAGGTCACACCCGATTACAATGTTCAGCAAAGTTTCGGGGATTTTCATGGGGATAATATCTCTCGAAAGCAGATAGTTCTATGAGTCACCACTTTGGCGCTGGAGTCAATAAAATCTTTGGATCGTTTTATATGGGGGTAACCGCGATTACAATGCTTAGCAAAGTTGTGGAATTTTTCCTTGGGCACTATTTCTGCCGAAGACCATATAGTTCTACCTCTTACCACTTTGGCGCTGAAATCAACACAAATTTTGGAACTTCGTATATAGACGTCACACAAGAATAGAATGCTCAGCAAAGTTGTGGAAGTTATCCTTTGGCACTATTTCTGTCGAAGACCATATAGTTCTATTTCTCACCGCTTTGGCGCTGGAGTCAATAGAAACTTTTAACTTTTTATATAGAGGTCACACACGATTACAGCGTTAGGCAAAATTGTCGAAGTTATCATGGGGATTATATCTCTCGAAGACCAGATAGTTCTATCAGTCACCGCTTTGGCGCTGGAGTCAATCAAATTTTTGGATCGTTTTATATAGGGGTAACAGCGATTACAATGCTCAGCAAAGTTGTGGAAGTTTTCATTTGGCATTGTTTCTGCCTAAGACCATATAGTTCTATCTTTCACTGCTTTGGCGCTGCTGTCAATAGAAACTTTTGAGCTTTTTATATAGAGGGCAAACGCGATTACAATGTTCAGCTAAGTTGTGGAAGTTTTGACGGGGATTTTTTCTGTCGAAGATAAAGTGGTTCTATCACGCCCCACTTTGGCGCTGCGGTTGTCGAGGTTTTTGCCTTTACGTAATATATGTTTGACGGGAGCTATTTTACCAATCTGGGAAATGGGATCAATTTAATGTTTCCACTCGAGGTGTTGCGTCGTAAATAATGTGCTTTCTGAATAGGTCGACCTAAGATATGAAATGCATCTCCAGTGGTGTAACGGGAACAGGGTAAAAGATCTATAATGTTACGAATTGAGATGCTACGTTCGAATAAATTTAGTTAATTTTAAGTGATCTGTAAACTGAAATTTCTAGGAGGCCGTCTTAGGACAGGTAACCCCCTAGTATTGACATGAAATATACAATAATTCTAAAAAGTGTTCATGCACATTTTTCAAAACTTCAATCTCATATTTCGAAAACGTAATAAGAATCTTACTTATTGTATTTTCTTTATTAAAACTTTTCGGCCAATTTTATTATTTTTTTTTTCGGATATAAGTTACTAAATTGAAATTCAATCGCACATTTATTTTCGCGAATAAGAATTTTTGTTTAACTTATCCCAAATGCGAATGCAGTAAAGAAAAACAAAAAAAAACCATAATAGGAAAATGAAATTGAATACAAATTGAATTCAAAAGTTAAATAATCAATTAAATTAATTAATTGAATAAAACTAATGCATGTTAGTATTAATTATGAATAAATATATATATAGATGTTTAAAATAAGATATATATTCAAAAGATTATATTGTAAGATGAAAAACGGACATTTAGAAATAATTAATTGAGAAAAATTATATATGCTTTTTAACAACCATCCTTTTTGTTGTTGAAAAGCAGATACAATGTTTTTTGTTGGGCTATGAAGGAATGTAATGTAATGTCATGCCGATCGCCCCCTAGATATAAGTAGGTTTTAAGCTAAGTAGGCAAAAATGGCTTTTCGTCAGAACAATTCTCACGGGAAAATATTGTAGATAAAGTGCTTAATCGCGATTTCGGAAAAACAACGGTGCCAATTTCGAAGGTATTCAAAGAAACTCGAGAACATTCCTAAGACAAAATTCGTCTTCATGGAAATCCGAGTACAATGGAAATGGTCCCACGGGAAAACAGCATGGACAAAATGCTTAATAAGCGCGAATTCGGAAATGGAAAAACAACGGTTTCGAATTCGAAGGTATTCAAAGAAACTCGAGAACATTCCTAAGACAAAATTCGTCTTCATGGAAATCCGAGTACAATAAAAATTGTCCCACGGGAAAATAGCATGGACAAAATGCTTAATAAGCGCGATTTCGAAAATGGAAAAATAACGGTTTCAAATTCGAAGTTGATAACAGAGAAACTCGAGAACATTCCTAAGACAAAATTCGTCTCCATAGAAATCCGAGTACAATGAAAATTGTCCCACGGGAAAATATAGTTTACAAAATGCTGATTAGTCAACTTTGAAAATGGAGAAACAACAGTTTCAAATTCAAAGCAAAGCATTTTGAAATTTGAATATCCGGAATGCGTTCTGCACCCGTAAGGATTTTGTTCCTATAAAAGCCAAGCAACCTAGTGAGATAAGGATCAGTTCATCAGATCAGTTCGACAAATCAGATCAACGACAGAGTTAAGCTCGACTACACAGTCCAATCAAGTGTATTTAAGTCGTGTAAAAGAATTATTATTGTTGAAGAATTAAAAGTGAAAAGAATTATAATCGTTGAAGAATTAAAAGAATTATTATTGTTGAAGAATTAAAGGAATTAATATTGTCGAAGAATTAAAAGAATTAACATTGTTGAGGAATTAAAAGTGAAAAGAATTATAATCGTTGAAGAATTTAAAGAATTATTATTGTTGAAGAATTAAAAGAATTATAATTGTCGAAGAATTAAAAGAATGAATATTGTTGTAGAATTAAAAGAACTATTATTGTTGAAGAATTAAAAGAATTATAATTGTTGAAGAATTAAAAGAATTAATATTGTTGAAGAATTAAAAGAATTATTATTGTCGAAGAATTAAAAGAATTATAATTGTTGAAGAATTAAAAGAATTAATATTGTTGAAAAATTAAAAGAATTATTATTGTTGAAGAATTAAAAGTGAAAAGAATATTGTTGAAAAAATAAAGTTAAAATAATTATTGTTGAAGAATTAAAAGAATTATAATTGTTGAAGAATTAAAAGAATTAATATTGTTGAAGAATTAAAAGAATTATTATTGTCGAAGAATTAAAAGAATTATAATTGTTGAAGAATTAAAAGAATTAATATTGTTGAAAAATTAAAAGAATTATTATTGTTGAAGAATTAAAAGTGAAAAGAATATTGTTGAAAAAATAAAGTTAAAATAATTAAGTGAAAAGAAGTGTTTTTAATTCAGTACCAGCCATATTAGTAGTGATTCGGGAGCTGACGTTGGCAGAGTCATTTTGACGAAATATTACACAACAAACCTTTGAATCAACATGAGCAACAAAACTCAAACGAAACGCGCTTTGCACAGTTAGTATTTCACACAATGAAGATGATTTTCACAATAGGTACGTTCGAAATCAAGATTCAAGTGAACAACAACGTCAATATCAATCACAGCATCCTTATTGTTACAACACAAATTATAACATTTCACATGTTCGATTACCGCAAAGTTCTCTACCGACTTTTAGTGGAAAAATAGAAAGTGGACATAATTTCGAGACTCATTTGAAGCTTTAGTGATTCGAAATCCTCAAGCTTAAAGTGACATGATCAAGTTTAATCATCTTTTGGGCTCTCTAAAGGATGAAGCTTTAAAGGTAATTGATAAAATTGAAATATCTGACACGTGCTTTCAACTCACATTCGCTGCGTTGAATAGGAGATACAATATCACAAGAGCAATTATCAAAGAGCATATTAGACAAATTTTTGAGATAAAGCAATTAGTTTCAGAAACATCAACAGGTTTGCGGTTTATGGCAGATGAACTTTCATTACATTTGTGAGCGTTAAAATCATTAGGAGAGCCTACTGATCAATGGAATACATTACTAGTTTATATAGTATCACAACGTTTAGATTCTGAAACACTAGAATTATTTGAATCACAACTTAATAATGACGAGTTTCCAAAGTGTGAGGATTTACTAGTATTTTTAGAAAGACGTTGTAGATTACTGGAAACAATCAACACTGATAATCATAGGACACAAAAGGCTGTTATAATGAAATCTCGCAGCACCAACAGTAATAAACCGTCCTCAAAAACATTTGTTGCCTCAAATTCAGAAAAATGTAAAATATGCAAAGATAATCATTGGACCTGCAGATGCGACAAATTTATTCAATTGCCTATTGTTGAAAGGAGAGAAACAGCCAGAAAATTAAACTTATGCTACAATTGTTTGCGAATTGGTCATATTACAAGCAAATGTTCATGGAACAAAGGTTGCATAATTTGTAATAAGAAGCACAATACATTACTACACTTATCATCGGCATTTACGCCCTCCAATAGTGATAGAAATATGACAGATAATATTCCCCTGGGAACAATTCCGGAAACATCAATAAAGGGTGATCAAGTAGATACGCAATTGAAATCGAAAACATCAGCTGTTGTAAATTGTACACAATATTTTAATATAACGAAACAGGTAATATTATCGACTGCAATCATCTTAATCAAGGATCGTAATAATATACTACGTCACTGCAGAGCGCTACTTGATTCTGGTAGTCAATCTAATTTCATAACTGAACGTTTGAGTCAAACATTGGGTTTAAAAAGAAATCAAGTTTTCATTCCAGTAAATGGAATTAATAATTCTACAAGTTACAAAAAATATAAATTCATGGCACATATTGAATCAAGAATAAATAATTTCAAAACTGAATTAGAATTTTTAGTATTACCTAAAATTACTTCACAGATACCAACACAAAAAATTCAAGTATCATCTTAGGGAATTCCAAAATATGTTGAATTGGCTGATCCCAACTTTAATGTTCCAGATCAAATTGATATATTACTTGGTGCAGAGTTGTTTTTTGAAATTATGATGACGAAAAAGTTAAAATTAGCAGACCATTTACCTACGTTACAACATTCCTCATTTGGTTGGATACTTTCTGGTGTTTATGACACACATGCAAAACAGTTAGTAAAACGGCAGTGTTTTTCAACTACAACAGAAGACTTGCATGAAGATTTACAAAGATTTTGGCAATTAGAAACTTGTGCTTCTAACACAAAACTATTATCTGAAGAAGTATTGCGAATTACATTTTCAAGAAACACACCAACGAATGCAATCCGTTAAATATCAGGTTCAATTACCATTTAAAAAGAACATATCTCAACTCGGAGACACATATCAGATGGCATTACGAAGATTTGGATATTTAGAGAAACGATTTGAAAGAAGTCCAGAGCTTAAGAAACAATACTGTGCATTTCTTAATGAATATTTAGAACTCAAATATATGGAGTTAATTGAAATTCAGCCTAATAATATAAATATTATATCTGAATCATTCCTACCTCATCATCCAGTTTTAAAACCTTCCAGTACAACTACAAAATTACGAGTTGTGTTTGATGCCTCGGCAAAGGGATCAACAGGATTATCACTCAACGATGTGTTGTGTGACTAGTCGTACAGCAGGATTTACTATCAATTGTTTTAAGATTTAGAAAACATAAATTTACATTTACAGCTGACGTTGAAAAGATGTATCGCCAAATCGATATCTACAATCTTCACACGCAATTTCAAAAACTATTATGGAGAAGCAATCCAATGGAATCTATTAAGAAATATCGCCTTAAAACTATAACATACGGCACAGCAACAGCACCATATTTAGCAACAAGAGCTATGAAACAACTTGCTTTAGATCAAGCAAAGAATTATCCTGTGGCATCTGCAGTATCTCTTACAGATTTTTACGTTGACGACTTAATATCAGGTCATGCAAATTTAAATGACGCCATCAAGTTGCAAAAGGAACTAATTGAGATGTTTGGTAAAGGCGGCATGAAATTACGTAAATTGTGTTCAAATTCTAATGCACTACTGAGTCACTTGAAAGTTCAAGATTGTGAGAAGTTGTCACATAGTAATGACATAGCCAGTGGTGACATCATCAAGACATTGGGATTAAATTGGAAGGCATTAACGGATACTTTCACATTTTGCGTTAAGCCTATGTTTCTACAAAGTGTCGCAACATTTACAGAACGAAATATTTTGTCGGAAATAGCAAAACTTTTCGACCCACTGGGACTATTAGGACCAACAATTATTAAAGCAAAAATTGCAAAAATTGCAAAAGCTATGGCTATTAAAATTGGATTGGGATGGTGAAGTACCACATGAAGAACAAACACTTTGGATGAATTTTAGAAATTTATTATGTCAAGTTAATGATATTGAAATCAATAGAAGAATTTTGATTGATGACGTAAAATTTCTAGAATTTCACGGGTTTGCAGATGCGGCTGAAATAGCGTATGGAGCCTGTATCTATGTGCAATCTATAAATGGAACTGGTTTAGTCACAATTAATTTGTTGTGTAGCAAGTCACGTATTGCGACAATTAAAAAAACTACAATACCACGGCTAGAATTATGTTCAGAATTTGTGTTATCAAAATTAGTTCAAACGGTTAAAATTGCAATGCAAGTAGAAACAAATAGAATTATATTATGGTCAGATTCTACTATCACACTTGCTTGGATAGCAACACAATCTAATAAGTTAAAACCCTTTGTTTCTAGTAGATTTTCTGAAATACAAGAACTTACTGCAAATTCTTGTCAATGGAGACACGTAAACACTGACAACAACCCCGCTGATTTAATTTCAAGAGCTTTGATGCCAAATGAGATGAAGAATGAAACCACTTGGTGGAACAGTCCGAATTTCTTATACGAGTCTGAAGATACATGGCCTAATTTGGAAATTCGCAAATGCATAGATAACACACCAGAACTTAAACTTCAAAAACCGTTTTGGTATGTTATGAATTTGAATTGATTTATAAATTCAGTTCATTATTAAAGATACAAAGAATTATGGCTTACGTTATGCGATTCACAAAAAGCTTACAAAATTCAAGAGAAAATAGGTCATATGATTATCCCATAACGACGGAAATTGCAACGGTGAGTTTCTACCCTTACATCTTTTGGTTTTAACGACCACTACAATCGCGTTTTTTTTCATGCATTCGAAGTTTCAACATTTTTTTTTGCCTTTCACTAACAATCTAGAAGCTTCGTCTTTGGTATATACAAAAAAACCCAGAAAATAATAAAAAAAAGAGCGTAACCGGTTTTTCTTAAAACACGCGCCAGTATTTTGATATGAAAAATGCTTCCAATCTTTGAGCCAAATGTGGTCCGATTATTTGGAACTGTTGACCAACAAGTAGGAAGAAGGATACGGATATACCTTATTTTGTTACGTTAGTTTTGAATGAAGATTTTTTTTCGTTGAAGCGGAGAGTCGGTTCCAAAATGTTGCTACGACAAGTTGTTTTTTTCTTTCGAGGGGTTTTTTTTTTTAAAATAGAATATTCTTGGAGTCGAGACGAATTTTTTTGTTTGAAAAGGGAAGTTTCTTTTAAGAAAAGGAAAAGGAAATTAATATATAGAAAGAAAAGTATAGTTTAAGTGAAGTTTTTTGCCAGAAAGAAAAATTTTAGATTGGGAAAAAGGGGGAAAATTACCCTGAAAAAGAGGGAAAAACCCCCAAGAAGAAAATTAAAAGAGTTAGGAAGTGCTAATGTCAGGAATTATTCGAAATTACAAATGGAGCTCAAACAAAATCGTTTGACACATTTTCAGACGAGTTGATGTTTGAAAATGGTGTTTTGTTGTTACTTCATAGTAAACAAACGTTTTTTCAGAAAAACAATTTTTTTTTAAAAATTGAAAAAATTTTGACTCAAACTTTTTTTCGAAACTTTTGAAACACCCTTCCTTCACTTTAATACTTTTCGCCTTGCTTTTTCTTGTTGTCAAAATATTTTTCTGAAGGTGTGTTCACATCATCGACATTTCTGAACGAAGTTTTGATGTGAACATAATTTCGGATGTTCGTTAGTTTTTTTTTTTGGTTTTCAGAATCGGGCTGACTTTTCGCGATCGCGATTATGTAGAGTCCGGCTATCGTCACGTTTTACTTACGGTTGCGTTGTAACAGCAACTTTGGTTTTTTTTTATTGAATATGCCGCTTGCCGTAAAAGCGTTTGAAATGTGGATTACGTGCTACATGGAAATTGTAGTCATTTTACGTGATACTTACGTTTGATATATATATAGTAAATTTCCTTTGGAGGAAAGTTAAATCTATATTTAGTTTTTTTTTCATTTTGTGCGGAATTTATATGGGAAATTAATTTTCTTACATTTTGCGGGAAATTTAAATTGTTTTTTTTTGAAATTTAATATTTCGTGGAAATTCCTTTTGGAATTTGTTTGGGAATTTTATTGCGGAAATTTCCTCGGATGCTTTCATAAGGAAATTTATTTTCTTTTGAGGAAATTTTTTCTTTTCTTCGATTTAGTTTCTCGACTTTGTTTTAGTTTTCTTTTGTAATTTTAGTTTACTTTATTCAGTTTGCTTTAGTTAATCTGAGTTTAGTTCTATTTAGATTAGTTTATTTCAATTTTTTTTTTCAGTTTTGATTAGTTTTCGGTATAGTTTTTTTATTATTTTGGGTTATTTGATTTAGGTTTAGTCTCTCCAGTTTTAGGTTATACATTTTTTTTTTACTTTATTATTTTATTATATTTTTGAAATTTTATTTTTGAAAATTTTTTTTTATTACTTTCATTTTTTTTTATATATATAAATTTGGGTGGGAGAGTTTTTTTATTATTAAACATTTTTTTATTATCAAAATTTTTTTTGTTATTATTATAATTTTCTATTGTTATTATTATATTTTTCTATTATTTTGTTCATTTTTAGAATTCCCTGAAAGAGTAAAACATTTGAGAAGAAATATTCCTCAAAATACCAGATTTGACCTTATTGTACTGAATTTCTGACTGTACCTACGGCGCGTTTGTATCTATCCAGGCAGCACGTGAACGTGAGCGTTTTGATTGGACTTTGATCTGAGTGATTGTAATTTGGTTTTCTTTTGAAGCTTAAGGTGTGTCCACACATTCCTTGTAGACAATAGTGTCAATTAGATTTGGGCGTTTGATTGTATTTCGTTCTGAGGTCCCATCAAAACTTATACTCATACACCTAAATTAATTTGATCTGTTTTTTTAGAATTTTTTGGTGTGTTTACAAAATGGCGGAATCAAATACAGGTGAAACACCTAAAATCAACCCCACAATTGAACCAAATGCGCCGACTGAATCAAATACAAATGAGGAAGGTGCGTCGACAAGTAATATCACAGTTCAAGTGGAGCCACGCATAACGCGTAGTCAATCTCACCTTTGATTGGACCTTACTTCTGCTCCAAAATTTGTAGCACAGGCTGCAGCATCAAACCGTGGTCATGTTGGAAGAGGAAGAGGAGTGTCTCAGACAAACCCTTCTATGACACGATGGCCCTCCAGTGATGGCCGCTCTTACCTCTCTCCATACGATCCTAGTGCATCAACGGAAAGAATAGGCACCTTGATCGAAACAGCAGCGAGCAACCAAATGACTAAAATTGAGAGTGAGCTCTTATAGCATATTAAACGAATGACTATTAATTCTCATGTACAAGTACCAGATTCAGTGTCCCGACAAAGAACAACTGACCCGTCTTTGTCTCTTAATAATCTCAACGAAAAATATAATTCGAATGTCCCACAAAGACCAAACCAATTCACGACAAACCAAAACGTAAATAGACCACCACCACCTCAATATGGTGCTAATAATCAGAACCCAAATTACAAAGTAAACGCTATTTTAGCGTCAAATAATCACCAGGTCGACCCCAATCATGATCCGAACCCGAACATGCCCTTTAACGCAAATAACAATCAAAGGCGCAGCCCAAGTAGGAATTCCAATCTTAACCCAGGCACGAATCGTGATGGTCAGGAAGTTCGACACGCAATTCTCAGACATGATACCCGAATCGACAAACGGGGATTCAGGTTCAGTGGAAAGGCTCAAGATATGTCGGTGGAAGAATTTATATTCCGCATAGAAACCATGCAATCGCGTGGGGATAATTCGTGGTACGCCATCTGTACACAATTCCATACTCTGCTCTCCGATAAGGCTGAGCAGTGGTATTGGCGACTGCTGGAAAGAGAACCCCACATCGATTGGCATGGCCTAAAGCCGGCCTTTCGACATCAATTCAAGAGCCTTGACACTGACCACGAGATTATGCGTAGAATGCTACAAAGGAAGCAATCAAATGCCGAAACTTTTGACGATTTTACGATTCGGTTATGTCACTATACCATCGGTTAAGAATTCCTATGACGGAAATAGAATAGGCCGACATTATGAGATGTAATGTCAAATATAAGATCGCAAATTTAATTTTCGGACTGCCTGCAATGAGTCTGAGTCGCTTTCAGGAAGTATGCCGCAAAGCGGAACGCCATCTTTCTGAGAGAGAACCAAGACGAACTTGGGAAAACCCAACACGGCCAATCCATGAATTGGATGATTTTAATAAACATAACTTCTCATATGGACCAAATTCCGTAAATTATAGGACTGATTTGGATAATGATGGAAATAGACCGCAAACGAAAGGTTTAACACCACTGATCTTCGCCAAAAAGGAAACAGTTACGAATTCAGTGCAAATAACTCACCTGGTGGAACAGACTTTAAACCTGACTCTCGCTTCAGACAAGAAAATAATTCTGATCTTCCATACCAAATGATTTTGATCCAAATAGTTATTCGTATAACCACCAACAATATACCAGAGGTGGCCAACCCTTTTCACGCTAACCAGTATCGAATCAAAATAATATTAATTCGTCTAGTTTCGGTAGTAGTTTACCATATCAAACTGCTGAAATTGATAGTAGCATGCGAGCGAAAATATGCGGGTAAAAGGAATACAAGATCATTTAGAAGCTATGGATGCTAATGGTAGATCACGGTTCAAGTGTTGGAACTGGGTCAATATTGGTCATGGTTTTTTCGAGTGTACGATACCACAACGGACCTTCTTTTGTTATCGTTGTGGTAGAAAAGATGTGTCGTTACCCATGTGCCCAAAATGTAATCCGGGAAACACACAGAGGCATCGAGAGACGCACGGGAACCCTTGGTTGCCAATAATACCCCGGACCAATCAAAATAGAACCAACCTTGAGTCCTGATCAATCATTGCAACCAGATTCTCCGTCTGTCATTAAAATTTTGAAACGCGAAACGTCAAGAAAAATTTCGTCTAATAATAATATACTGGAAAGCTCAACTAAAATATTACATCAACGTCAAATGGAATATGACGAAGCTAGCCTTAGAATAATCGGTACCGTATTAAAACCGAGTAAAATTAGTAGGTTTAGAGAAAGATGCAAAGGAAAAAAGTTATTGGGTAAAGCGGTGGAATCCGCTTTTGTAAAATTGAAGCATGACGTTCGACCATATGCTAAAGTGGAAATCGACGGCGAATCCCTTTTTGGCCTTTTGGACAGTGGCGCAAGTGTGTCCTGTCTAGGTGCTGGCGCCTTAAATTTTCTCGAACGTCATAAAATTTTAATTACTGGTCGTCCCACCTCAGTCAAAATGGCTGATGGTAAAGCTCAACCTGTACGCGGGCAAATAGCGATTCCAATTACATACAATGACATTACGAAAACCGTTTCTCTATACGTCGTACCAGGACTTACCCAAAATCTATATGTAGGTGCAGATTTTTGGAAAGAATTTGATATAGCTCCGACTATATTTTCTAAAAATCAAACTTTAGATTGTTTGTCAATTGGCGATCCCAACACACCCGCGCTAAATACGGAACAACGCGCGCGTCTCGAAAGCATCTTAACTTTATTTCCTTCCTTGAACCAAGTCGGTTTAGGAAAAATACATTTAGAACAACATATTATTGAGGTAGAAAATGCAGAGCCTGTATAGCAACGCCACTACCCTGTTCCCCCTGCTGTGCAAGCCCTCATGTGTGCTGAGTTGGACCGTATGTTGGAATTGGGTGTCATTGAAGAAAGTGCCAGCGCGTGGAACTCTGCTGTAGTCTTGGTGCGCAAACCTGGAAAGGTTCGCCTCTGCCTCGGCTGGTAGACCGTTATACCAGTTTACAGTGATGCCATTCGGGCTCTGTAATGCTCCTCAAAGAATGTGTAGACTGATGGATAAAGCAATTCCAGTTGAGTTAAGAGAAAACTGTTTCGTCTATTTGGACGATCTTTGGTAGTTTCTGAGGATTTTGATTCTCACGTTAAACTTTTGGCAACCATTGCACGTTGCTCGTCTTCCGCTGGAGTCACAATTAATTTGGAGAAAAGCAAATTTTGCATGAGAGAAGTTAGATATTTGGGTTACATCGTTGGTAACGGATGTTTAAAGACCGACTCAAAGAAAGTATCTGCAATTTTTGACTTTCCCGCTCCTACCACTCCAAAACAGGTTCGTCGGTTTTTGGGTATGACGGGATGGTATAGGCGGTTTATTGCCAATTATGCCTCCTTGTCGTCTCCAATTACTGACTGCCTAAAGCAGAGTGCCAAGTTTGTTTGGACAGCGGAAGCTCAGGTATCGTTTGAAGCCTTAAAATCTTCATTAACTACGGCCCCGGTATTGGCCAACCCTGATTACACTAAACCCTTTATTATACAGTGCGGCGCGAGTAAGACCGGTGTCGGAGGTGTTTTGCTGCAAAGCGACGACGAAGGCAATGAGAAACCCATCGCATATATTTCTCAAAAGCTGAACTCTGCCCAACGCAACTACAGCGTGACGGAACTGGAATGTTTCGCTGCAGCGTTAAAAAGTTCAGAGCCTACGTCGAAGGTTTGCCGTTCAAAATAATCACCGACCATGCGAATTTAAAATGCCTCATGAGTCAGCGCGACTTGAGCGGACGTTTGGCTCGATGGAGCTTAAAGCGTCAAGCCTTTGATTTCGGTATCGAACACAGAAAAGGTTCAGAAAATGTGGTGCCAGATGCGCTTTCACGTGTTTACGTGGACGCGATTTCGGAAATAGTTTCGGCACCTAGCATAAACTTGAATTCTGAAGCCTTCAAATCAAAGGAATATCTCGACCTGATCGATACAGTACAAAGCAAAGCGGAAGGCTGCCTGACACGCAAGTGTCAGATGGCTACGTGTACTTCAAGACATGCTTTCGCACTGCCAATATCTTTCAGGAAGATCGATCGTGGAAGCTTTGGGTTCCGTCTAGTCTTACGGGCGAGATAGTTCTTCTGGCGCATGATCCTCCGCAAGCTGCGCACGGCGGTATTACCAAAACCTTGTATCATTTGCGGCAAAGATACTACTGGCCTGGTATGGCTAGCGAAGTTCGTAAATATATCGCGAGTTGCATCGTTTGTAAATAGTCTAAGGCTCCAAATAGTGTGTTGAGGCCGCCAATGGGCAAACAAATCGAAGTTGACAGACCATTCCAGTACCTATATATCGATTTGTTAGGACCCTACCCTCGGTCTAAGCATAGTAACACCAGTCTGCTAGTTGTTTTGGACAAATTTTCGAAATTTGTTTTGTTCAAGACACTACGTAAGGCGTCTGCCGTGCAGATCATCGATTTCTTGGAGGAAAACGTCTTCAATTCATTCGGCGTACCCGAGATTATATTTTCTGACAATGGACCGCAAGTTATATCAAAAGAATTTCGCAAATTGGTTGAAGCGTATGGTGTGAAACACAATCGTAAAGCTATCTACTCACCACAAGCTAACGCATCAGAACGTGTAAACCGTTCTTTATTGGCGGCCATCCGCTCTTATATTGGCACCGATCATAGGGATTGGGATCGAAACTTGGGAAGCATCGGTTGTGCTCTTCGGAGTACAATCCATGCTTCTACGGGGATTGATCCATATTTTCTTGTGTTTGGTTCCCACATGATCACACATGACTCGACCTACGAACTGATGTGAAAGTTAAATGGTTTGAATGATGGTGAATTGGTTGTGTCCTCGAAAAAAACCACCTTGAACTAATTCGCGAACGCGTCAAATATAATTTGTCGAAAGCTCACTAACAACATGAGCGGATTTATAATCGTCGAACCCGAGTAAAGCGATTTATTGCCGGACAAGGAGTCTACCGAAGAAATTTCACGCTTAGCGTCTTCGCAAAAACGTCAATGCTAAGCTAAATCGTAAATTTCTGAAGTGTCGGATTGTTCGTGCGATTGACGGTTGTCTCTATGAGCTTGAGGATTTGCAGGGCAGACGCATAGGGGTTTACGATGCCAAAGATTTGAGGCAATAGTTAGGTAGGAACGTATAACAATGGTCGCGGTCTAAAACGGATCATTTTTTCCTCTCTCTCAGAATTTTGTTTTGTGGTGCCGGCTAGCTCAGTCGAAAGAGCATGATACTCTTTTCTCTGGTGTGGTCGAGTCCCACGTTGGGCAGTGCACGCTTTCACGTACCACTCAACGCTTTTCAGTTACGTCCGGGTTGATGGATCAATCCCTGACGCATCTGTGTTGTAACGGTGGGTTACTAACCTTACATATTTTGGTTTTAACGACCACTACAATCGCGTTTTTTTTTTCATGCATTCGAAGTTTCAACATTTTTTTTGCCTTTCACTAACAATTTTCGAAGCTTCGTCCATGGTATACACAAAAAACCCAGAAAATAATAAAAAAAAGGGCGTAACCGGTTTTTCTTAAAACACGCCTCAGAATTTTGATATGAAAAATGCTTCCAATCTTTGAGCCAAATATGATCCGATTATTTGAAACCGTTGACGAACAAGTAGGAAGAAGGATACGGATATACCTTATTTTGTTATGTTAGTTTTGAATGAAGATTTTTTTTCGTTGAAGCGGAGAGTCGGTTCCAAAATGTTGCCACGACAAGTTGCTTTTTTCTTTCAAGGAGTTTTTTTTTTTAAATAGAATATTTTTGTTCATTCAATGAATTTAGCGTGTTATTAAATTTTCGGTTTAAATTAGGATTTTGGTTTTTTTTTCTAAAACATTGTGCTGATTGCCCTAGATTTTAGTGCGGTACAATTATTGTACAGTTTTATCGATTTTTTTTGGGGGGATAAATTGAGGCTTAAGGGAAAAGCACGTGGGTGTGTAATCCGTTCGCGTCAAGAAAAAAAAACGAAAAGTTTATCTTCATGGGAAAATATAAAAATAAAATTAATAAAAGAAAATTATTTGCCGTAAAATTTTATCAAAAGGAAATTTTTTTTGTATTCGGCATTACGCCAAAATGTGCGTGGGTAGTTTGGAAAAATGTGGTTGGTGTCGGTTTTCATGTGCTGAAGTGTAAAGTAACGTTCGGCCATTTTTTTTCTTTGTTGTGGAAATGGGAAACTATGTCTGAAACGACATAAAAGAACGAAAAAAAAGAAAAAGAAAAAAAAAAGAAAAAAAAAGATATGTCCAGAAAGGACATGTTCGTTTGTTTTTTTTTTAATGAAAAATCTCTTTTTTCTTTAGTACTAGTAATAAAAAAAAAAAAAAATTATATATATATTAATCCCGCTAAACCTTGTGCCTATATTATAGACCATATAAAAAAAATTTAATTAATAGCAAAAGATAAATAAAAGCAAAAAAAGGAAGGAAGAAAATATATAATAGAATGCTGACTAAAAAGGGCAAATTGCCAATATGAGGTGTTCCAGGTTCCCGTTAACGTGAAAGAACATGTCATCGCAACATTGTGCAGCTGTAACAATGAAATTAAAAGATAATCGAAAACAACAAGAAATACCATCAAATGCGACATCAACTACAACATTGCCATAAGATTTTGGGAACCAAGGAGGCCAAATGATCGGTTTTATTAATTTTGCATAAAAATCAGATTATTAATTTTTTAATTCTTTTGAAATATAATTCTCATCAATTTTTATTCCTTTTTTTTAGCTTTGGGTAATTTGAATTTTTTTAGAAAAAAAAGAAAAGAAAACAAAAGGAATGGAAAAAAAATGTAATGTCGGAATTATGCCACTGGAACATCTTCTTTTATTACTCCTATGCGATTAAATTTAAATAAAAGAAAAAAAAGAACGAGAAGAGACAAAAAGGTAACATACTTGCAATACATTTTTTTTTATTAAGTTTTTTTTTGTGGCGAATGAACACAAATTGTGACGAAAGCATAATTATGTATATATGCAGCATATATATATATCTGTATTTATAGGTAAAAATGTAAATGATCATAAACTAGATGTTAAGAAAATTTAAAACAAAGCTGACGAAATGTCATTAGGTATTGTAGAATTTGTATAAGAAAAAAAATAAAAGAAGGAGGGAATTTTCTGGTAGGATAAACAAATAATTAAATGAAAATTTGTAAATAAAATTAATGTTGAAAAAGGAAAGAGAAAGAAGAAAGATTTTTTTTTTGAGGAACAAGAATGTTTTAGAGTGGTCTACTTTTCTTTTCGGAATTGATATTCGCTTCGCGTATATCAGGAAGTGCCGATGGACATGAGCCCAAGATAATGATGAATGGCAGCTAGGACTATTGCAGGAGAGAGGGAGAGAGAGATTGAATGGGGTGAGTGGTTGAGGAAAGCGTAGAGAAAAAAAAATTAAGGGTCCATGCCCATTTATAGGGGTGGGTATGGACATAAGGTAGCCAGCATTCTGCTGTTGGTCCGTATAGGGTGGGACGTTCCCCTTATAAGACCAATTGGCATAACACCTCAACCAATTGGCCCCGACATGCCTCGCAAAGCTTTCGCGCAAGAGTTGGTCAGTTTCTGTGACCAAAACTAACGAACCCTCCATTAATTCGGTTGTTTTCGCTATGACCGAATTTTCCTTGCTTGAAAGCTTATTCTATCACTTTAAAGTCTGAACGACATTAACACTCTTATGCACGCATAAAAAATTATGTGTAATTTGATGATAGATGGTGGTGAACAACGACCCACCCCTCCGGCGAGCTAGCAAGCGCAACTCAGCTTCGCGTGCAGCCTTTTAGTTGTTCACATTAGCTGTACCATCTCATATCTTCTCCTCGCAAGGAAGAAGATATGCTGTAAAGATCATCAGGGGATTTTTCGTATAAACCCTATTGCAGTGTGTTTTACATACTGCAATATATGTAAACCCCGCGGCTGCATAATATCATCAGCTATGAAACAATTGGTAAAGGTAATTCAATTTAAGGAATTTAGAAGCGAATTGAAATTATCAAATTCTGAAACTTTTTTAAACTCAAATTCACAATTAAAATGTTTAAATATATTTTTGGACACTGAAGGAATTATTCGAGTTGGTGGACGACTACATAATGCAAAGATTGATTTTAATCACAAACACCCAGTATTATTACCAACAACGCATCATATTCTTATATTGCTTGTTCAAAAACTTTACAATGAAAATGGTCATGCAGGGCGGCAATCATTATTGTCAATTTTGCGACAGAACTTTTGGGTAATCAGAGCAAAAAGTCTTATTCGAAAGGTTATTTTCAGCTGCATTAAATGCTTTCGCCTAAAACCTAGAGGTATTGAACAATTCATGCGAAACTTGCCTGCTTCAAGAGTCCAATTGGTACATCCATTCATCAACGTAGGTGTTGATTATTGTGGCCCATTTTTAATTAAGGAAGGAAACCCTAGGAAGCCAATAATCATAAAAGTTTATGTATCCATCTATATATGCATGGCGACCAAAGCCATACATATCGAAGTCGTTAGCATTATGACAACTGCACGATTTATTTCGGCTCTGTATAGATTTATATCACGGAGAGGAAAATGTCAGAACATTTATTCTGACAATGGAGGCAATTTTGTCAGTGCAAATACTCAACTTAAGGAATTGAGAGAATTATTCAAGTCACAATTACATCAAATTCATGCCAAGGAATTCTGTTTGTCAAACAACATTCAATGGCATTTCATACTTCCACGAGCTCCTCATTTTGGTGGTATATGGGATGCTGCAGTAAAAGGCATGAAATATCATTTTAAAAGATTTACTGGGACTACAAAATTCACTTACGAAGAATTGAGCACAATAACAAGCAGAATAGAATCGATGCTTAATTCACGGCCACTTTTTCCAGAATCGGATGATCCACAAGATTTGACTGCTATCACGCCTGGTCACTTTCTTGGAAGACCATTAAACGCAATTCTAGAGCCTGATCTGCAATATATCAAGGTAGGACGTTTATAGAGATGGCAAATGTTAACCAAAATTAACCAAGACCGTTGGAATCGTTGGTCATCTGAATATCTTGGACAATTACAACAACGTAGGAGGCACTTCAAACAGATAGTGAATATTGTACCAGGCCTGCTAGTCATTTTAAAGGAAGACAACACTCCTCCAAATTGTTCGATGTTAGCTAGAATCACAGTTGTTCATCCTAATACAGATGGTGTTGTCAGGGTCGTTACTGTGCGAACACAAAATACAACTTTTAAGCGTTCTGTCAACAAAATATGCATTCTACCTGTGCAATCAGATAATGTTGAAATCTAATTGTTTCAAGACCGGGAGGATGTTGAACGAACAAATTTAAAATCATTGAAATCGTGAGCACACCAAAATTGTATATCAAAATACTTGTTGAAAATTATGTATAGATTAAAAATTATAATTAAGTAGTCTGTTTTATGATTGTAAAAAAAAGCAAAATGTAAAAAATTGGAGTTCCCAATATTTCTTCAGACGAAAGGGTTCATTTTGAAATCATAAATGAAATAAAATAAATAGATATTTTTACAAAAAATAGAGTTTTTCATCAGGTTTTATACAGTCCACTGCAACATTAATTATTGGTTATTTGGTCAACAATCTTCACTTCATTCCGGAACTACAGTTAGTGCTAATATATCACAGTAGATATCTGAACACAATTTGAATCAAATTCAAAAGTCAAATGAAGTTGGACAAGTAGTCTCATAAGAGTGTGGTAAACACCCAAGTTAGTTGAACAACTGAGTTGGACAACAAATCGCAAGGTGTAAGGGCCGGGTAAGCACTAATAAAATTTTCCCAAAATTTTCCCAAAATTTATCAATTGTTAATGCCTATATGAATAAGCCCCAAATTTGATAACCACGCCGCTTTTCTTTTTTCTTCTCTTTTGAATACTATGTCTTTCTAACACGTTTTTTCGTGAATTTGAAAAGTTTAATTTCTCTTCTCTTTTGGCAAAATCATATTTACACAAACATTTGTATTTTTTTTTTAAATAAAGTAAATATTTTTGAGTCATTTTTTTTCCAGAGTAATTAATAATTATTTAATTTAGAAAAACTTAAAATTTTCATATTATTTAATTTTCCTTCTTGTTTTTTTATTAAAAGAATTTTATTACAAAAGGGTGGTGGATTTTCAGCAAATAAAGTTGTTTGAAGAACCATGTATTTTATTAGTATTTTAAACTGATGAAAATCAGATCAATAGCCTACCAACAAATGAAATATTAATGATCTCATGTTTTTCCCCGTAAGGGAGATACGCATTCCTTTTCTTTTTATATAGATATCAATGATTATAAAACGGCCTTCTAATGTGGGAAATTACATTTTAACATCGAAATTTTATTATCTTTAAAACATTTTAAATATCTACGTATGCACATTTTAATCGATAGGATTATATGAAAAACTTAAAAGAAAAGAGTTTCAAATAACAATTTAAAATAGCACGTGAACATGCATAATTTCTAATTTACTTGATAAGATGTACTTAAAATTAACTATCAAATTTCGCGCTAGTTCCTGCATGAAAAGGTATTTTTTGTTCTTAAAATCGAATGGAAAAAATTTTACGGAAAAGAGTAAAATAACCATTTTCGATACCACGTGACTTATTACTATACTAAGTCTTAGAAGTTGTTTATTAAGCATAATTTTAAACCTAAATGGAAGATAGGCAAGGTTAATTGGCCGTTTTCACATCTTTTTGGACAGACATTTTACTGTTCATTATGCTGTGACTATAATGTATAATAGTAGTATACTTGCGAATAATACTGTTGCGTGCTACCCCTCTGGTTCGAGTGTTATAGAATGATAACCCTTATTATTTATCTGAATTTAGTGTGGAAACTTTATTTACAATTATTTCTACGTTAAAAATTAGTCTTAAAAATATTTTTCTATCAATTATTAATTATTACAAAATTAATTTATCATAGATCATTTTTAACACAAAATCGCTATTTCCAACAATTACTAATTACTTCATTTATTTATCAAATCACTGTTGTAATCACTTTCTAAAATTTCTTTGACCATCACTGGCCAAGTTCTGAATTTGAACGGAGACCAAAAAACTGGGTTGCGTTCACTCACCAACTAAATGTAACTAAAAGCGACTAAAAGTTACACTTTTGCGTTTACTTGTCAACTTTTTTTGAATACGATGACGTCATTACACCGATACTCTATCGTTCACTGGTTTACATCGGTGTCGATTTCAGTAACTTTTTTCGACCAATGTCATAGGGTGTAGTCGATTATTCTCATTTCTATTTCGTCAGTTTGAATTCGAAATCAAAACAAATTTTTATGAATTCAGTATTTTTTTTATTATTTAGCAAACTTATAGAAAAAACATATAGTAACTTAAAATCGGCCTATGCCCTATGGTAGAAATGGGACAGAAAAACTGTCGAAACTAATATTATTTCAAGTTTTCTTCTTCATAACTTTGTTTCCTCCTTTCAAAATTTCTTCCAATATGCAGGTAACCTAGACCCTCATAGCATAAGTCTAACTTGTAAATTTTATTCAAATCGGTGTATTGCTTTTTAAAGTACATCAAAAAAACTTTATAGAGAGGGTTATTTTCTCATAGGATAATTTTTTTCTCCTTTATCCTTGGACTAATTTGATTAAAATTGAACATGATATCGTCTATTTAGGTAGTTAACCTACATAGTTAATTTCAAGGAAAGTGATTGACACTTTTTCCGATTAAATCCGAAAACCATAAACAAAAAATGACAAAACTTTCTGGTCACCCTGGTTTTTCGTTTATAAGTTTGCTCCCCATGGCTTGATTTTGTTTACGGGCGGATGGACGGACTTACGTGCATAAATCGATATAGCTTTTGATTGACGACACAACCATACCATTAAAACCTTTCTACGACGATTATTTCGATGTGTTACAAATGGAGTGACAAAACTAATATACCCTGTGGTAGTACCTACCATAGGGCATAATTATAGTTTTAGTAGTAGATTTATATTTATATTATATTAATGTTAAAAAATTGGAAATCGTTTAGAAAAGAAATTTTCAAAAAAACCCATATCGTCGAGTTATATTATATGAAAAAAATATATGTAATTCAACTTGTAACATGGGGTTTACATATATGGCAGAGTGTAAAACACTGCAAGGGGGTTTAACGAAGAAAGCAAATCCCCAGATGATCTTTTCAGCATATCTTCTTCCTTGCGTGTATATGAATTTTAATGTCGTTAAAACTTTAAGGTGATAGCGTGAGCTATCAAGAAAGGAAATTCGGTTTTGCGAGAAAAAAAACCGAATAAATGGAAGGTTCGTTAGATTTTGGGCCCCGAAACTTACCACTTCTTGCGCGAAAGCCTTGATAGGTATGTCGGGGCCAATTGGCTGAAGTGTTATGAAAATTGGTCTTTATTGGGGCACGTCCCACCCGAATGGACCAACAGCAGAATGCTGGTCCCCATTGACGATAACCGGCCCCACAAATGGTTATCCTCCCTTAATTTTTTCTTTTTATGTTCTCTTTCGGCCCCCTCTCACTTCATCTCCCTCTGCATATTTAAATTTAGCGCTACCCAAAGGGCTTTTGAAATGACACCCAGGACAGCATAACCCCAAAAGAATAAAAAAAAACCTGATTATTATTATTATTATTATTATTATTATTATTATTATTATTATTATTATTATTATTATTATTATTATTATTATTCTTATTATTATTATTATTATTATTATTTTTATTATTATTATTATTATTATTATTATTATTATTATTAATATTATTATTATTATTATTATTATTATTATTATTATTATTATTATTATTATTATTATTATTATTATTATTATTATTATTATTATTATTATTATTATTATTATTATTATTATTATTATTATTATTATTATTATTATTATTATTATTATTATTATTATTATTATTATTATTATTATTAATATTATTATTATTATTATTATTATTATTATTATTATTATTATTATTATTATTATTATTATTATTATTATTATTATTATTATTATTATTATTATTATTATTATTATTATTATTATTATTATCATTATTATTATTATTATTATTATTATTATTATTATTATTATTATTATTATTATTATTATTATTATTATTATTATTATTATTATTATTATTATTATTATTATTATTATTATTATTATTATTATTATTATTATTATTATTATTATTATTATTATTATTATTATTATTATTATTATTATTATTATTATTTATTATTATTATTATTATTATTATTATTATTTGTTCATTATTGAAATGTTGAGTTTTGAACGATAACTAACTTTATTCTATAAAATTTTTACATTTATACAAAAATAATGCAGATATTGCATTTTATAAAATAGCATAAACAGTAGTAGTAGTATAATAGTAGCAAAATTGTATCTTCTCATAAATATCATTTATCAAAGTCAATTTGGTTAATATTGAATTACTTGCATTTATAATATTTATGAGAAATTACAATTTTGCTATGATTGCATTTTCATATGGGAAAAATGTGTCTGGGAAAATATATTGTAAAGAATATGAACGAAATATGATTATAAGAATTCAGTTTTTTTTGTAGAATTCTTATATCTATATTAAGTTCTTATCATAATTTCTAAATTCCATATTTTGCTGAGAAAGTTAAATTATTAATTTGTGCACGCTTGCACATGTTCCCCTACCGTGTTGTATCTTTTGTAGAACACTGAAGTCCTCCACTGATAACCTTGACGTTCGTGCTGCCGGTATTGGGGGCAGTTCTATTTGTGGTTCTTTCCTCCACCAAGTACATTTGGCCAGAGTGTCAGAATTTCTATAAATTAGAAACGCAATCAATGCCAGGACGACTATCAGCATACTGTAGCTGATATATATTGATGTATATCATGATGATCTAGTTGTTCGGGTAATTTTTCCTTCTTTAACCGTTCAATTTCCTTCGTGATATCATTATATTCCTTGGTGTTGTCTCGGAGGTAGAGTTCTGGTTTAGCAACTTGCGCTGGTTGTATGTTGAACTGTTCTCTTATTTGTTGACTGGGATTTATTGTTGGTATAAATTATGCTTTCAATTGAGTTTGGTATAAATTGTGTCCACTAATCGTCATTGAAATCTGTATGATGACACAGTCAGATCTCAATCTAAGTAACCCATCCCCCTTTAGGGTTTTTGCGATCACCTACTTGCCACAAACAATGTTGAATGTATATTCTTCATTGAGCACATATAGCCAACTATTTGGATTGTGAAGTTGAATCCAAACTCTTGTTGGGCTAGTTTTACGGAGCTTACATCTTGATGATAATTTTTTCCTGTGGTTAAGCGATTCTATTTCGCAACGACTGACTTTTGACTTGCTGTTGTAAATAGGATGACCTTGTTTACAAAGATACTCTTCCTCTTCTAAGTGTTTGCATTTATCCAGCTCTAGTTGTGACAGAGGGTAAAATCGATCGCGATGCAAACTTACTATTAGAAAGTCCGTGGATGGTTCAATAAATATAAATTCGTTGTCGTGGGGAGTTGGTACAGGTATTAATTTAAATAGCTGATAGAACTCATTATGAAGAAGTGGTATTCTAATACTGAATAGAATGCGTGATCTCATTACTCTAACCTTTGCTGTCATTAGATTTTAGATTCTGAGCATTCCGTCCTTTCCTTGCCCTGGTATTGATAGTGTAGGAGGTAGATTTTCTTTTATTAATGCTAGTTGATTCCGTAATTGTGTTGGTGTAAGCAAAAGGGGGTGAATCTTTCCGTGTTGAAGATCTGTTAATACGTTAAGAATGGCATCTTGTGTTCGCTGATAATCGTGAAGTATTATTGTTGTCTGTAGCAGAAATGATGTGAATGTTTGTTGATGATAGACATCTGAGCTGGTTGCTTGAACATAATTAGTTAATGCTTCTAGTTGATTATCAATATAACCTTGAATTTGGGTTTGATAGATTCGTCACCACTCTTTAAAATGTTTACTGTTGCTTCGATTACTGAAGTTTGATTTTTAACTAACTCTAAGAGATGTTGTTCGTTGAGACGAGTCATTTCAATTTCTCTATCCATATGGGTGGCATATTACGAGTCTAATATCCCAAAAAGTTTATTAGCTATGGTGCCGATTAAGTCAAGTGGAGACCTCTTTGTTAATAGATGTTGGGTGCTTCCGCCTTGTCTATATATTATGTCATTATTTTCCTCCAGTTGCACAAGTTGATGTTGAAGTTGAACAAGTATAGCAGTGCAATAATCCATCCTAAGTATGGTTATATTGCAGAGTCGATCTAGTTCGCCTGTATATTTCCTTATTCCAAGCAATTCTAGCCAATACCCTTCAAGGTTATAATATGCCATTATGTTCCATTCGTTATTTATAAGATTTACTTGGCCAAGTTCCTCAAAATATATACCGGGATGGTGCTCAAAAGGAGTTACCTCAATAGGTTCGATTGATCCGAATGCTAGAACAGGTAACAGTAACAAGGCTAATATCAGTAGAACCGTTGAAGTTCTTATTTTCATTGTCGTTACGGTGCCTTGATTCCGGTCTCTCGGGAGGTTTGTATGCTCAGCTTCTTCTCTGCGTATTAACCTTTCTTTAATTGGTGTTGTTTGTGGAATGAGATTATCGTATCTTGAAACAGGGTGAATCCGAATTTTTTTGGGATTTCTTTGAATACTTGCTATTCTCGCTCTTTTTAAGTCTGCGTTGATCAATCTGTTATAATCTGTTAATTTTTCATTATTAATCTTATTGGTGAGTGGCTGAGCGTTAGCTTGTCGACCTTTATTGACGGATATAGTTGCTGCATTGAGCTTATTCTTTTCTGGTATCTCTCCAATTTGATGAGTGTGTACTAATATGGTTGATACTGAAGGCTTTTTGATGTCATTATCCACGGTAGGTAGAGGACAAATTCTAGTTATTGGACGTTTCAATGTGTTGCTTTTCGTTTTTATAGATGCCACTCTGGTCAATCCATCGTAACCTGGATGCAATTCCGTAATTCTTCCCAAGGCCCATCTTGTCGGCGGTAGTAGTTCATCTTAAATAAGAACTATGTCCCCGATTTTAATGTTTTCAGTTTTCTGCGTCCACTTTGGTCGCTGTTGCAGTCGTGTTAAATATTCCATCGACCATTTTTTCCAAAAGTCTTGTTGTAAGCGATCCAAAAGCTGCCATCTTGTTAAGCTGTGCATATTACTAGCGGTTCTATCCCGCGCTGGTGGAGCTAGTAAAGGAGATCCTATTAAGAAATGTCCCGGTGTTAATACATCCAATTCTTTGGGATCTGTGGAAATGGGGCATAATGGTCGCGAGTGCAGACATGCTTCAATCTGAACTAGGACTGTGGTTATCTCCTCAAATGTCAGCATAGTTTCGCCGAAAGTTCGTTTTAGGTGATATTTTACTGATTTCACGCCTGCCTCCCATAACCCTCCGAAATGAGGTGCTGATGGTGGTATGAAGTGCCAAGTTGTTCCCAAATTTGTCATTTCCATTGACAGTTTCTCCATGTATTTTTTCTTGAAGTCTTCCGTGTTGATTTGTAGTATCTTATTTGCTAGTACAAAGTTTGTACCGTTGTCACTATACAAGTTGTTGACTGCACCTCTTCTTCCCGTAAAGCGTTTAAACGCTGCTAGAAATGCTTCAGCTGTTAAGTCGCTTACAGATTCTAAGTGAATGGCCTTGGAAGCAAGACATACGAATACTGCTATATATCATTTGTATGATTTAGCACCCCTGCCTCTTGACATTCTCATATTTAGGGGTCCTGCATAGTCTACACCACTGTTAGTAAATGGCCTTGCTACTGTTGTTCGATGTTTTGGAAGATCTCCCATTAACTGGTTTCCTGTTTGTGCTTTGTGCCGGAAACAGGTAACACATCTGTATATGATTCGTTTAACAGAGCTATGTCCATTGATAATCCAATATTGTTGTCTAGTTTGTGCTAGTGTTAGCTGAACTCCCCCATGCATGGTAGTCTTGTGGGCTTCGTCGATTATTAACTGGGTTAATCTGTTTTTGCTGGGTAATATTATAGGATGCTTTTCATTGTAGCTGATGTCCGCATTTTGTAATCTTCCTCCAACACGTACAATTCATTCTGTGTCTAGAAATGGATTTAATGATAACAGTTTGCTGTAAGATTTCAGTCTCTTGTTGCGTTGTAGACTACGGATGTCTTCAGGAAATTCTTTATATTGCACTGCTTGTATTAATCGACTAGTTGCTTCTTGAATATCTTTGCACGTAATTGTCCAAATTCTCGCTTTCCTCTTGATTTTCTTGCATTGTTACAAAATCGAAGACAATTAGCAATTATTCTGGATAATTTTCGCAAAGTTGAATATTTTTCTAATAGTTCTACCATTATGGTATCATCTGCAGTAAATGCCATATTTACTGAAATTTTCCGGGCTTCAAGATCTGTTACTGCATCTTCTATCTGAGGTATGCATAATGATAACTCTCTCAAAAATGATGGGCCTATCCACCATTCTTCACACTTTATTAATTCTTTTGGATTAATTCCTCGCGATGCAACGTCTACCGGGTTTTCTTTTGATTTGACATGATGCCACTGGTTTGCATTTAGGATTGAGTGCACTTCAGACACTCTATTAGCGATGAAGGTTTTCCACTTACTAGGGTGATTTTTTAGCCACGCTAAAACAACTGTTGAATCTGTCCATGCATAAACAGTTTCTTCATTCCACTCCATAGCAGATTTTACCTTTTCCACAAGTTTGGCTAATAATACGGCTCCGCATAATTCTAAACGGGGTAGTGAAAGTCTCTTACTTATTGGCGCTACCCTTGATTTGGCTGCTAAGAGGTGTGTAATGATCTTGCCTCTATCGTTTAATGTTCGTATGTATACAGCTGCTGCATATGCTTTCTCTGATGCGTCACAAAATCCATGTAGCTCACAAACTTTGTTACCCTTTTCATATTCTATCCATTGGGGTATTCTTATGTTTTCTAAGGCTGGTAATTCTGTTTTGAATGTGAGCCAATTCTTGCTCATGTTAGTCGATAATGCTTGATCCCAAATTATGCCAGCTAGCCACAGCACTTGAAACATAATTTTTGCTACTATTGTTACTGGTGTTAACCATCCCAGTGGGTCAAATAGTTTTGACGCCTCTAACAGAAGACTTCGTTTAGTTGGTGCAGTGTTATCTAATGGTAGATTTACTTTAAATTGGAATTGGTCATTACCAGGATGCCAATGAACGCCTAATGCTTTGACTGAATCTGAATTTACTTCATTTATTTCAAATAGACCCATTTCTGTTGATTCCTTTGGCACCTGTTCTAATATGTCTTTACAATGAGTCGACCATTTTCTTAGTTTGAATCCGCCTCTCGATAAAAGGTTTATAAGTTGTTGTTGAGTTTCTATAGCCTCTTCAAGAGTATTATTTCCTCATCAACATAAAAATCTTTAAACACAATGTCTGATGCAGTAGGATAACTATGGCACTCATCCCTTGCCAGTTGTTGTAACGTCTTTACTGCTAGATATGCTGCTGATCGTGTACCATACGTCACTGTTGTTAACTGGTATTCCTTTATGGCTTCCTCTTCGGAATTTCGCCATACAATTTTATGCAATAGTTGATCTTTTTCATTTATTTGTATCTGCCGATACATTTTCTCAATATCTGCCTTGTATGCATATTTGTGCTTCCTCCAACGTAACAGTATAGTAAAAAGCTCCTGCTGAAGGGTCGGACCTGTTAGCAGCTTGTCATTTAAACTAATTCCTGTTTTGGTTTTTGCGGATGCATCAAACAGTACACGTAGTTTGGTAGTTGTGCTATCAGGTTTGCTCACTGCATGATGTGGTAGATAAAATACTTCTTGATCAACGCTTTGCTTAGTTTTTGTTTGTATCATATGGCCAAGTTCTAAATATTCATTCATAAAGGCCTTGTATTGTTTTTCCAACTGCTTGTTTGTTTTGAATTTGCGTTCCATATGTAATAGCCTCGCTATAGCTTTTCCTTTTGAATCACCTAACAATTCATTTTTGTGTTTGTCATTGAACGGTAAGCTAACAGTATATTTACCATTTTCAGATCTTTTAACGTTCTGCCTGTATAATTGTTCACATTTGGTTTCGTCTTCTGTTAAAATTTTTTCTGTGGGAAGATTTTCAATTTCCCAAAATCTTCTTAAATTTTCATCAATTTCTGTGTATGTTATACAGCATTTAATATTTTTGGGCGTATTGTTTCCGTTGATATTACCAGAGATTATCCATCCAAGTCGTGTTTGCTGTGCTGCAGGTGTGCCCGATGGCCCCTATATTACACCTGGCATAGGTATTTCCATAAAAATATCAGCTCCCAATATTACATCAATGATACCTGGTTCATTGTAAGTTGGATGTCCTACTGTAAGCTTTTCAAGATGTTTCCAAACTAATCTTTCTTTTAATCTTGTAGAAGGAATCATTTTCGTTAGTCTTTTTAATACGAGTGCTGTTGTTGTAACCTTATATGCAGATGGAAACGTAGGTTGTATGCTGAGTAATATACTTTTTCTAGCTATTGCTGTTTTATTATTTCCTACGCCTGAAATGTTGACATATGTTTTTGATTTACTCAGATTGAGTAATTGAGCAGCATTTTCCGTTATAAAGCTAGCCTGTGACCCTTCGTCAACCAATGCTCGTAATATATGGTGTTTTCCATTTGCTGATTTTACCCTTATTTGAGCTGTTGCCAATAATACATCATTTAACTCACATTCATTTGCAATATATGCTTGAGTTTGCCATTCTGGTTGAACGACATTTTTTTCATTATAAGTTGTACCTTCTGTATTATTGACTTCTTGGTTCACAGCTGCGAGGGTGCAAGTAGTGCTTGTTTCTCCTGCCTCAGTGTGAAGTAGAGTGTTATGTTTTTTCCTACAAACTCTGCATGTTTTAATGCTTTTACATTCTGCATTGAAATGATTAGCTTGTAAGCAGTTGGTACATAGTTTTTCCTTTCTAACTACATTTTTTCTTTCGTTTATACTCATGCTGTAAAACTTAGTGCATGTATATACGCTATGACCATCTTCCGTTTTGCAAATTGGGCATCTTTTTGTTGATTTGGCTTTGTTGGTACCCTCTGTTCTTGCATTTTTGTCACAATTAGCGACATTACTTTGTTAGTTGGGTTTGGCTAGATTATTCTCTTTCTTCCCTTTATCACCTAATGCTTCTAGCGATTGGAATCTGTGCTCTAAGAAGTCAAAAAATTCACGAATTGAC